>PVJX010003294.1:0-111338 GCA_004027295.1 Dolichotis patagonum | reverse complement strand
TATAGATCCTCTTGTCATCTTCCAGTCTTTGTATCTTTACTGCCTGCTCCCTTGTTATTTTTAAGAGATCTTCCCTTTCATGACCCCACATTGCAAGCCTGTGTTCAATTTTTGATAGTCTATCTTTGGTTTCTTTCAAGCAGTTTTGCCAGCTTTCTATGGAGTCTTTAGTTTCCTGATAATCTCTTTGAATCTGTTTTGTGAATTCTAGGTTTTTCCTGAATTCTTCATTAAATTTCTCTCTCCATTTTTGTTCCTCCATTCTTCTGTCTGTGCCTTCTTGAGAGGTACCCAGCCCTTCTTTTATTAATCTACTTATCTCTTGTTTAATTTGAATTAATATTTCATTTTTGGTCCCGCTTACAAGGTCCTGAAGATATCTCTTTATGTCTGCTAACACTGTGTTTGATGTTGCATTATTGCTGCCCTCAATCTCTTTTGTATTTACCTCTCCTGGATCAATGTTCTCAGGGTTGGGGGCTGGGAGTTGTTTCTTATTTCTCCCTTTCGTCATGTTTTTGGTTCCTTCCATACAAGTGTACAGTGTAATTCCCAGACCCTTTTCTTGTTGGTTAAGGCTCCTCTAGAGGGCGCAGGCCAGGAGCTTTAGCCCTCTTCAATAGGTTATCAGAGATTAGAGTCCACCCACAGGCAGTGTGCGCTAGCCCCTCCCCTCCAGGCCAGTCAACCCCTGCAGGCCTTCACTGTGTCAGCGTGCAGTGATCTCAGGGAATTATAATTGTAGCGACTCACTGTCTCCCCACCAGGGGCGTGGCCTAATCCTAGCAGATCCCACCAATCTGCTCCGCAATGGGAGCAACCAGCTGAAGCCACTTCCTTATGGAGTTAGGACTGTCCTGCCCAAATCTAACATGTCATCCAGTCAGTTACCCCTTTCCCGTGGGAGGGTCCCATTCCCACCACTCACCACGTGCCGATGACCGTCCCGAGAACTGCAGGACTCCCCGACCTCTGACTTCAGCGCGGCTGCGGTGGGAATTCACGGTGCCTCCGGGTGGGTCGAGCGCAGGGCTGGTCTGGGCGAGCTGGATACAGGGCTGTTCAGCTCCGTGCTCCGGCTGCTCAAGCCAGTTGCTACGGTGCAGATCGCTTGTTCAGGTCGGGCAGGAATTCAGGCGGCTCGAGGAGGGTGCCATGCTCGCTGATCTTAGCTTCTCTGATGGTAGTCCCAGGACCTCATATTCAAGTGGTTTTTTGCGGTTTAGGTTTTCCCTGGGTTGTGAGAGTCCATCTCTATCTGTTTTGGTCTCTCCAGGGTGTTTTATTCTGGCATTTGAGCTGTCTCTCTCAGAGTGGGTCTCTCTCCTGCTACCTACCAGTCCGCCATCTTGCTCAATCTCCTCAGAAATCATTGTTATAACAAAATCCAAACAAATATTTTGCCAAAAACCACAAAAGCAAAAACAGAATGGAGTACTTAAAATGTTTAAAGAGCAATACACCAACCTAGAATTCTATATCTAAGAAAATTGTTCTTCAAAAGTGAGGAAGAAATATTTTTTTGCACAAACAGATATTGGAAATTAATCATTAGTAGATCTGCAAAAATGTCAAAAGAGATTTTGGGGGGGTACTGGGGATTGAACTCAAAACCTTGTGCTTGCCAAACAGGCACTTATGCTGCTGAGCTAAATCTCCAATGAGATTACTTATTTCAGGCAAAAAGAAGATGATAAAAGTCAGAATATTGTGCCTACATAAAGAATATTGAGAAATGAATAATTGAAGGAAAAATAAAATCTATTTTTGTTTTTAACTCATCAATTCTATATGTCAACAGTACCAAATGGTACTTCAGAGATAGATGACAGGACATTATACATTTCCACGAACTTACAAAACTTTCACCTACAACATGAAGAGTAAACTTAATATATACAAATTTTTAAGATACTAATTTGGAGTTTGAAGGATCTCAGGATGGATTAACAAAAAAGCTATCTGTGGTCTCAATTAAGAGATGACCTAACTGGAAAAGGAGAAGAAAGGATGATAACTGAAAAATTTTGGAAACTATAAGACTAACGAGAACAGAAACAACATGTAAGTACTACTCTTATTAGTAACATTATTGCTCATGTGAATGAGGATTAGTAATTCTGAAAATGCCATACCTACACAATAGAGTTAAACAAAAGTAAATACAAGTCATGTAGTAAAAGCTGGCTTCTAACTCTTAAGAAAGACATTATAGATAGCAAAGATGGCAGAACAAACCCAGTAGTATTGCTTTAGAGCCAGAACCTTTATTCTGAACTCTTTGCCTTAGCTTAAATTTAGAGACAGATGGGAAGATATGGAAATTTTGGGGGATATATATTTATTCATACAGTAATTATAAGTGTGAGCATCAACCTGACAAGAATAAGAACTGGCAGATTAGTAAGTTCTAGTGTTTGCGGATAACTGACAAGTAGACCAACAAACAGAGAGGAAGGCTCATCTCAGATGCAGTCATCAATGAACAGGCTTGTAGACCAGAGAGAATGAAAATGGAAAGAAGAATGTTTCCCATCTTCTGGGATAGCTGCAGTCTTTGTGATTCTTTCAAGATACTGGTCTCCAGGTTCTTCAGCCTTCCAACAAATACTCTTTAGTTTTCCAATGTGTCCTCACATTAGTGAAGCTACACTGAAATTCCAGGCCTTCAAACTCCAACCATCATGAGGTTCTCTGGTTTTCCAGCATGGGAATTTCCACCTCCAACCTCCAGATGGCCAATGTGACTCTTCTGCCTCTGACCTTGTAAAACTGCCTAACAAATCCCTTTCTACAATTATACACATATTTTTTATTGATCTTGTTCTTCTAGAGAACCCTAACTAATACAAGTACATCTCCTGGTTCTTAAGAAGACCTACAAGCAAGTACTCCTCGAGGCCAACAAGCACACTGAGTACTCAGATCTTGGCTTCTAACACTGTCCTCCAACAAAAGCAAACAAGACTTGTGAAAATGGTTTATTCTAGCGCTGATGCAGGAACTATACATACAAGAGGAGCCTGAATCATTTTTAGTGTCAGAAAGCAAGGAACTACCAAAGAATAAAACCAGAATGATAGGGACATGCCAAACATACATGGAAGCAAGAAGAAAGAACTCCCAATGGCCTGACTGAAAACAATTTGAGAAGTTAAATTAAATAGTGTTAGATCATAACCTAAAGAATCAATTGAACCTCCACGAGTCTATATTAATATAGATGAATGATGGAATAAATGAGAGAGCACTACATTCCAAGTCCTAAAGAATTACTAATAATTCAAGTAGATGCTATCCATTTAAAGAATTAGGGCATAATTCCCCACCTCTTGAACGTGAGCTGTGCTTAGTAAATTGCTCCTGAAAACATACAGGAAGAAAGTAGGAAAAAAAGTAACTCAACAGTTTATATTTCCAACAAACATTACTTCAGCCAGGTGATTCAGGTTTGATCAACCAGTTATGCCAATAGTATGGATCCTGGTATGTTGCCATGACAACACTTCATTTGCTGCTCTTCCTCAAAAAACTAATATCATCAATCTAATCCTGATTTTTAAAAAATGCCAGGCTACATCCAACAGAGACACATCATTCAAAATACCTAATTGTTATTTTTCAAAATTGTCAAGAAAACAATAAAAAAACTGTAATAGCCTAGGCTAAGAACACATGATGAGATACCCTAGGGTGAATTCTGACACATAAAAACAGTCATTAGGTAGAAAACTAAAGAAGTTCAAGAAAATAATGGAATCTACTTAATTTTGATGTATCAATAGTGATTCATTAGTTGTGGCACTTGTACCATATTAATATTAGATGAAAAAATCAAGGGAAACTAGGTATGAAACTTTCAAGAATTCTCTGTTCTATAAATGGAAAACTATTCTGAAATAAGAAAAAAATTTAAAACACCAACACGAGAATCACTAGAAATGTTATATTTAGTAACAAATTTACTTCATAGTTATATTAATTAGTTTTCCACAACTATATCAAATGCCTGAGAGAGTCAACTTATGCAGTGAAAAGTTTTAATATGACTCACAGTTTTGGAGGTTTCAGTCCATGATCTATTTGCCTCCTTGCTTTGGGCCTGTGGTGGCATATGGTGGAAAGTTCTGCCATCTCCCAGTAACACCATAGCTGGACACTGAGCTTTTAGCACATGGACTTTTGAGGACATTTAAAATCCAAACTACAGCAATGATCAAATTCTTTCCACCAAAAGAAAAAGAAATTGCATACTAGAAATTCACAAAACTAGACTACTGAACATTTGCACATTTTTCAAAATTCACTTTGAGTTTCTTTCATATTTTTAAGGTTTCATTTCTATTATTTATGCTCCTTTTCTATTCCATGATGCACTTACTGACATATTTGTAAGTGGCCCTCTGTTGTTAAGTTCTGTAGGAACTATGATCAATTTTACTCTCAGTAGAGAGTGCCTATTAAACACAAACAGATAGAGACTGTGGAAGAAAAATAACTAAGGGCAGAGTTATGGGAATATCATCCAAGAAATGACAACAGAAAGACAACCCCAAAAAGAAGATATACTTACCCCAAGATGAGACAGGAAAAGTTCAGACAGGGAAGTTTCCAGACAAGAGATCAAAAGCATCAAGTGGATCAAAGGATTACAAAATATTTTATTAAGACTAAATATTTGGGGTTCAATTGTGTCCCCAAAAGGTACTGTATGTTCAAGTCCTAATAGCTGGTAACTGTTACTGTGACTTTATTTGGTGATGAAGTCTTTGTAAATGTAAGATGTGATTATACTGGATTAGGTGTGTTTATAAGAGAAATTTGGACACACAGAGAGAGACACACACACAGTGAAAAAGTTCACATGACTATGAAGAGAGAAATTAAAGCAGCACTGCTCAGAGCCAAACATTTATAAGGGATGCCAGCAACGTTATAAAGTAGGCAGTGAGTGATTCTTGCTTAGTACCTCCAGAGATAGTAAGGCCTTGCTGGCACCTGTACAGACTTCCACTAAACTCCAGCATTGTGAGAAAATAAATTTTTGTTGTTACGAACCACCTACTTAGTGGTGTTTCTTATAGGAACTCTAGAAAACTAATACATCAAAGAGTTAAATGAGTACAGGGTTTACTGAGGGCTTCTCAAGGCAATTGTTTTACAGGAACAAAGGGAGAGTAAATTACAAATAGTTTGGAAGAGTGTGAATGGTAAAATTCATACAACAATCATAAACCATAATTTTTAAAAGTTGAAATAATCATAGATTTCCTTTACTTCCACTGACAATTACTTAAATGTTTTATATTAATTAATTTTGTAAAGTTGCAGTAAAATGTATGATTTTATGCACTACCAAACTTTCAAGAATTAGGTAACATTCTTGCGCTATGATTTAAAATATCTTGCCACATAAAATTCAGTGTTTGTATTTCATATATTTATTCTTATTTTAAAATTTTTCTTCTTTCATGTATTTTGTCAATATTACATACATCCATTTTCACAGTTAAATTTGTATTGAAGAGACATTTTTCCCCCTTTTTGGGTTTCTTTTCCCCCTATGTAATCTAACTCAGCTTTTCTTTGTAGCCAGCTCTATGTACAAAAAATCAGGATACCATTTCATTTTATGTTACTGAGTTCAAGATGTAGTTCAGTCTTAAAATAACATAAAGACTAGACAAATAATTCTATCTGGTGACATCTAACCCTGAAGCCTCTTCTGTGTTGGCCATTATTTCCAGGATAGGAATTTAACAACTAACAGCAATCATTATTCCTTCTGTGATACATTTCAACTGACTTTGATGATTGTCTCTGATTTTTTTAAAATCACTTCACTGAGGTATGACTAACATTTAATGGTACAGATTTAATGCGTACAACTCATTTTTAACAATAAAAGAGGTATCTGTGACAAAACACCTGGAAGGAAAGTCTTGCTATAGCAAATATTTTTCCATCAATTAATGTATTTTCTAGAATCAGATGTTGTAGTGTTTTAAAGATAACCTAAAAATAGTCCTCTTTACCATTGTGTCCCACAAAATCCATCATTGCAATTAGTCTAACTTTGGCCCACTGCTGAGAAAGGACAAAAGGTAACAAATAAGACAAGAATTACTGAATGTTTCATTCAGTTGTTCAATCACTTTTTGTACATAGTAATCTGACATTTTAGTCTTCAAGAAATGCCAGTTTTAACCTATGAACAATTTAAAATGTTTTTATATAAGATGTAAAGGGATCTTCATCACTTTCACATTGTTTATTTATTTTTTAAGGTAGTAAAATACAGCAAAACAAGACAGAACAAAGCCAATTGAGACAATGCAGTGAAATTGGTACAGAATGTCACAGCAGGTTACTGGGACAACAGTAATAGGTACCATAGTATATCTCATTACGTTCACAATAGTTGTCTATTCAGTCAGGTATAGCAAAATCAAACCAAAAACAGAACATTATAAAACCTATCAAAACAGAATACTGGGGCTGGGATTTAGCTCAGTGGCATGAGTGCTTGCCTTGCAAGCGCATGGTCGTGAGTTCGATCCCCAGCACCTATTAAAAAAAAAAAAAAACTGAATACTGAATAGAGCAAGACAATTGATCAGAACAAAGCAAAACAGTGAAAACAATATTGGCCTTCAAAGAGAAGACAGAAGGAGATCCCCCATATGTGCTATATTACATACGGCCATCCTCCTAAGAGGTGCTCAGACCTCTGGTCCCAGGTCAGCATAATCAACCCAGAAATACAAGCATTTAGTTGCTATCAACTCTGGTTGCCCTTGAAATTATCCAGTTGCTAAGTGGGGGGCAGGTTGATTCCAAGCCCGCATGTGGGTAGTCCTGCGGGAGACTGACTAATTCTCTCCTTGATACGCCTGCAGGCTTGTTGCTTTCTTGGTCAGCCCCCTAATTTCCAACATGGCTGGTTTTCAAGAGATGCCAACTCATTCTCTCCCTGGTGCCTCAATTAATTTATAATCATTTGCCTTACAAAGAAAAATAAAAGCTGATATATTAATAAAATTTCCAAAAAGTAGTATGCTCCATCTTTTAGTTTATTGAATTTATGTTTCCTTTCAAAATATAGTATTTCATAAAATAAAAGCTTGGACTATATTAAAATATTTTTTGAGTACTTTCTAAATGGAATTTTATTGCCTTAAATTATCTGATAGAAAGGTTTCTGTTATATAAAACACATTTTGTTAATTTGCTCGTTTCATTTTGAACTTTATTAGTAATATTACATTTAATTAAATTAAATAGAATTTTAAATAAAATTAAACCTTTAACAATGGATCAAGCAGTAGTCACATTTTTGATACAATGAAACAATCTTTGGCCTAATCTACAACTTGGTCATGTACCTATGAGGATTTTTACATGTGTTTTCATTCTTTTACTTGTTAATTTAAAATTAATTATTTTATTAAAAGAAAATAAAGGTAAAGTAATACATACCAAGACTCAAACATATGTGAATTTTCAGAAATAATTTTTAATTTAATTTGAATGATGGCATATCACCTAAACCAATTGTTTATATTATCTGGGTAATTAATAGTCACTTCCAACTAATACATTATGATTAACAGCTTATTTCCAGCTAATTGCACATCATAGACAAGATGTTTTATTTTTCCCAAGAACTATTTACTTCATTAGTGAGGCTGTCCTCCAAAATTTGTTAGATATTATTAGAATAATAACTTAGAGTATGGATTATGTTCTACTAAAATAGTATCACTACACAGAATACTAAACTGTGTCCTTGTGAGTCTTTGTGAAAGACTAAAACAGACCAAAAGTATCCTTTTCCTCTGTCCAGAACCAAAATTGGTAGCAAACTTTGGAAACAGCATACACTCAGTTTTGAAAATCAGTGATCCCAGCGCTTAAATATTCAGCTGAGGAACCAGACAGCTTGGGTTCAGATTGCATGTTCACTAGTAACTTATCCAAGTCAGTGAAACATCTCTAAAATTCACTTTGCCCCGGAAAAATAAAATAAATGATGAACCTGTTTCATAAGGTTTGAAAGATTCAGAAATGTGTTATGTTGTACTGTCTAATAAGATAAATGCATGAGAACCTGGGAAAGAAGACGTTAGAGGCAGCGCAGGGAAGGGAGGAAATAATTTTCTATGAGGTCTTTAAGACTGTTTAAGGTCCACAGTGACTGAGTTTCAAGGGAAGTTGCAAAAGAAAGTATATATTTTTCTTTCTCTTTCAGATGGTTGAATTATTTTGAAGAGCTTCTAATCTAGTTTTATAAATATAACTAATAAAACAAGTTCAGTAAATGTCAGTGGAGGACCTTCTATGTTTTCCTTTTCTCACAACTAGAATGAAAGAAAATCTGAAGTGACTGTTCCTTACTTCTGCGCTAATTATTAAGTATGATGGTCTCACTGGTGTCCCTTTGGGAAGAAGTAAAAGACATTAGCCTCCTAAGGAGTAGGAAAGGGGAATCAGAACAATTAAGGCTTCTTCATATAAATGAGAAGATATTATAAAATACCTAAAAAACATGATCTTTATCTTAGGTCATGCTTGTATAGATTGCTCTGAGCATAGATTTTCATGTGGTTGAAGAGGAAAAATAGAGAATAGGGACAATAATAAATGAACTTGGCAGGAGAGAAAGGAGACCTTCACACATCTGAGCCAGTAGAGGAAGATTTGACCTAAAATTAAAAAATGACAAGTTGCTCATGGTTTGAATTAATTAAAGGGAACAGAAAATATTCTTCACAATTCTTTGGGCTTTTGCAACATTCATTCTTACTGTGTTTAATTTGTATGAGTTACACCCTCAACGTATGGTTGGCTATGTCAGGTTACAGGCTCAATATGTAATGGCGGAAAAATACAAATCACACTTTGAATGACAGATGACTGAATATTTATATGTAATTTATATCACTGACATCTGCGATGATTAGAAATGAATTATACTGATTCACCTATCAGTTGTGTCTACTATAATTAAAATTTACCAAGTTGTTTTAATATCCTGATGAAGGCATCTTTTCCATCCTTTTTGAGCAGAATAGGCAACTTACTTTGTATCATTTAAACAATACTATCTTACATAAATCTCTGTGATGATAGAAATGCTTTATATTTTTGCTGTTCAAAACAATTGTTTCCATCAACTTGATAGCATCCTTAAAATACATAGCGAGACTGAGGAACTGATTTTAAAACATTTTCAAAACTTGTATAGAGGTATAATTAACATACAATAAGCAATGTAGCATTTGCAATGATTTTTGTTCCAAAAAGCTTATATTTACTGGAAAAATAAATTTTCTTCCTTCTGAATTTTTCCAGTGTCATTTTTTTGTAGTGTGAATCTGTTGGTGATGAATTCTCTCAGCTTTTGTATATCTAAAAAGACTTTAAGCTTTGTTTTTAACAATATTTTCTTCACTAAATAGAGAATTCTAGATTGACAGCCTTATGCTTCCAGTACTTTAACAATGCATGAGGGAAAAATAATTTTCCTAGGTAAACAGAAGATAAGGGAGTTCATCATTATGCTGCCTTACAGGAGTTACTAAAGGCAAATTTTAAGTTCAAACAAAGTTTTCTGATTATTAACATAAAATGTATGAAAGTGCAAAACTGAACAATGTAACATTAACAGTTATATTTATAGTATTCTAACATTGTAATGATAATATAGAAACCAATTTTTAGCTTTCACAAAAGGGTTAAAAGAGAAAATTATAAAAAATATAGTTACAATAAATTGTTAGAGAATAGAAATAGATATAATTTATGATATCAAAATTTGGCACTTTCAAGGGGAAAGCAAAAGTATAGAGCTTTGTAAAAGTAAAAAATCTGTTAAAGTTAAATTGTTATCTTACAACAGCCACTTGATGAAAGTCTCATTGTAACCACAAAGTAAAAATCTGTAGTAGTCCTTAATTATTTTTCTCTGGTTGCTGAGGCAAAACACCCAATACCCAAAGTTAAAGGAGGAAAAGTTTATTTAGCTCACAGTTTGTAGAGATTTCAATCCATAATCAGCTGGTTCTAAAGTAGGGTGGCATGGCAGAGGGCAGTGGAAGATACCAGAAGCTAGCAAGATAGGAGGGGAAGGCAAGCT
Source organism: Dolichotis patagonum (assembly GCA_004027295.1). Taxonomy (NCBI): domain Eukaryota; kingdom Metazoa; phylum Chordata; class Mammalia; order Rodentia; family Caviidae; genus Dolichotis; species Dolichotis patagonum. The sequence continues at coordinate 101,200 of PVJX010003294.1, read as the reverse complement.
TTTTCTGCCCATTTATCTTATCCAGACTTATGGGATTAGGGTGGTACCAATCCAATCAGTAGACTGATCCAGCAATCACCCCCCATTAATCCCAGCACTGTTAATCCCAGCATTGCACGCTCTAGATTCAGCCACTTGTGAAAACAAAAATCCTACGACTACAAGAGGCTTTAGGGCAACATCTAGACATAAACCGTAACAAGCAGTTTCACAAAATAGAGAAAAAGATTCCAAGTATACCACTGCCATTAAGCCACCAAGGAAGACAACATGAGAAAAAGGCAGAAACAAAAGATGTGTAAAACAACTGAAAACAAATTGCAGAATACCAACGGCAATCCCTTATATATCAATAATTACCTTAACTGTAAATGAATAACATTTTCCAGTCAAAAGAAAGAGTGGATTAATGGATTTTTTAAAAGACTCAATTATGCAGATGCTTACCTTGCACATACATTGAAAAAAAATGAATGGAAACAGATATTGCCATACAAATGGAAACCAAAGAGAGAAGAAATAACTGTATCAGACAAAATAGTCAAGCCAAAAACTGTAAAAAGAGACAAAAATGAACATCATATAGTGAAAAATGGGTCAATTCACTAAGTAAATGTAACAATTGTAAATATCGATTCATCTAGCCTTACAGCACCTAATATATAAAGCAATTATTACATGATCAGAAGATGCTGATAATGTAATGGTAAGGTATGTCACCACTGCTTTTAACACAGGACAGATTATTTAGACTGAAAATCAGTAAAGAAGCATTAGAATTTAATTACATTTTAGATTAAATAGACCTAACTGTCATAATGCCAAACATTCCATTCAGTGGTCATAGAATACATAACATTCTTTAAAGTAAAGTCCAAAGAACATTTTCCTATGAGTCCAGACCCTTAAACACATTGTCTTATCATCACAATTCAAAATATACTTAGCCTACTTATCTTCGACAAAGGGGTCAAACATGTTCGCTGGAAGAAAGACAGCCTCTTCAATAAATGGTGCTGGAAAAACTGGCATTTCACATGCTAAAGACTAAAATTAGATCCATGCCTATCCCCATGCCCTAATATAAAGCAAAACTGTCAAATATCTAAGTAGTAAAACAGAAACGTTAAATCTGCTAGAAGAGATAATAGGTAGTGGTCAGGGCTTTAGCTCAGTAGCACAGTGCCTGCATGGCAGGCACCAAGTCATGAGTTCAATTCTCAGTACCACAAAAAAAACAGAAAAAAAAGGAAAATACATAGAAATCTTGAAGGCATAGGGCTAGGCTGAGAGTTTCTAAGCAAAACCGAGATTGCACAGGAAATACTCCAAAGAATCAACTGGGATCTCATTTTATTAAAAAGCTGTTGAACATCAAAAACAAAAAATATCACCAACAGAGTTAAAGGACAACTCATAGAGTGAGAAAAATTTTAACCACTGTCCCTCACACAAAGGACTTCTATCTAGAAGATGTAAAGAACTGAAAAATAGTCAGACCCATCATCTTCAAAGATCCATTCCAAAAATGGGCATCTGAGACAAATGCGCACTTCTCAAATGAAGAAATACAAATGGCAAATAAATATATGAAAAAATGCTCAGCATTATCAGTCATTCAAGAGATGTCAAGTAAAATAACACTAAGATTCCATCTCACCCCAGAAAAAATAGTTAGCTTCAAGAACTCAACCAATAACAAATGCTGGGGTGGTTGTGGGGGAAAAGGAACTCTTTTCCACTGTTGGTGGGAGTGCAGACTGGTACAACCACTGTGAAAAATCAGTTTTGAGATTCCTCAAAGAACTAAGATTAGAGGTCTCATTCGACCTAGCTATTCCCTTTCTGAGTATTTTCCTAGAAAAATTAGCAACATTATATCACAGCGATAAATGAACACCCATGTTTACAGAAGTACAGTTTTTAATAACTGAATCTTGACAACTGTAACAATTGTAAATTGCCCATCAACTGAGGAATAGATAAAAAAGATGTGGTATTTTATACAATGAAGTATTACTCATCCCTAAAGAAGGACAAATGTGAGATTTTATAAGTAAATGTATGCAACTAGAGACCCTCCTTGTAAGTGAAATAAATCAAACTTGAATTTTTAAACATCATATTACTTCCCTGGTGTGAGAAACTGAAAGACTAAATAAGGACAAAAATGTACAATAGATATTGTAAAAAGGTGAAGAAATTGTTCAAAAGTAAATGTCAGATGGGGGAAGAGAGAGGAAGGAAAGGAAAAGAAAAAAGAACGAGACAATCATACTACCAGTTTCCCTTAGTTCATTGAAAAGAAAGATCTGTGTGAGTACTATCTGAAAAATTTTTATGCCCATATCTTGTACTCTTGAGTAAATACTTTAAAGATAAAAACACATAACATATTAACTATTGTTATTCTTCTATTTCTTTGTTACAAAATTTGAGGGGTTTTTTTCCATTAAAAAAAGCACCAATACTCCTAAATAAGTGGCCTAAGTCCTATTTATACAGCAAACCATTCTAGACCAGGAGGACCTCAGCTGCAGAAAAATAGGGACCTTAGACAGGAAACAGCTGCTCTTCTGGCACTTCAGGGCCGGAAACCCTTGTCAGGTCTTTATCTCAGAGAAGCCTGTCCTTGCTGCAAGTCTCTCTCTGCCTCTCTGTCTCTCTCTGCCTCTCTCTGGATCTGTCTCTGTCTCTGTGTCTGTGTCTCTCTCTGTCTCTCTGTCTCTTTGTCTCTCTCTCTCCCTATAGTCTGAGGATTGAACCCAGGTCCTTTGCTTCAGCCCTATGCTACATATCCAGCCTTTTATAACTTTTAACAATAAATAGAATATTTTGAAACAAAGTTTTGGTATGACTATTTACTGTTTGCACTTGCTTATAGTAGTCTGGTACCATGTAATAGTTTTGTTATTAAGTAATAGTTTGGTCATTTTCATAAATTCTAAATCTCTGTAAAAAACCTTTATTTTTTAAGTTATTGAAGCATATAAAGGAAACAAGAACACTCAATTGTTATCTTAGACATCAGTGTTTGAAATCAAATAGAAATAATCAACATCAAAAAACACATCTGAGAGATATTTGTTCAAATTCATTTAAGAGATTCCCCCAGAAGGGCAGGACCTGTGAGAAGAGTCTGAGTATGTGCTTTCGCCTGCCCCACTGGCCCTGCGATGGTGGGGGCTGCAAGAAGAGCATAAGAACACATGCCTTTGGCGGGTGGGTGAACCGGAACTGCAGGGCCCAGAACAACAACTAACCCCTGGAAGTACTGGTACACACACGTCTTTGGGTGGGTGGGGGGTGATCAGAGAGACGTGGAAACACCTGAAGCAGCAGTGATGAACCAGCACTTGGACTCTGGGGACCTCCACCAACACAAGCCTAGTCCCACCCCCACATCCAGACGTCAAGATCAGCTCTATACCCAGCATATTTCTAGAATCTAACATGGACACTGATATGGATTAAAAACCGGTGGTCAACTTAATGCCAGCGGAATTGAATCACCATGCTGCTGAGCGTAGATGTTCTACCTGAGGAAAGTTGCCAGCATTAATAGAGTCATGGGAAAGGAGAGTAGCGAAGCATTGTGGTTTCATTAAGTGTTGCCGTTTGAGCTGTTGGTTCTCCTGCAGAAGCTCTGGTCTTTGCGTCAAGCATTGCTTCCTGGATCCAGAGGAGAAGACGTGTACCATTTAATCTCTAGGAGAAACTCATCATGCTGGCTTCCTGACAGGTACTCAACTGTTCTTATCAAAGGATCTCAGGGCTTCCATGTCACTGAGGATGGCAGTGGTGTTTTTTAGGACAGCCCTGGTCTTTATTATGAACGTGACATCTCCAGTATAGAACTCTCAACCTGCCGGCACTGCTCTTTCATCCTGCTAGCAAAAACTTTCTGGCTTCCACTGCTGACCTTTGGGCCTTCTCAGCAGATCCGTAAAACAGACTGGCATGAGTCCTTATCGTGGGCTCTAGACCTCCAGTTGGACTTGTGAGAGGCATTGTCATGGGCTCTGGGTCTTCATCTGGACTCATGCAGGACATTGTTGTGGGATCCAGGCCCTTCCCTGAATCTTCTATGTCTTTAGTGTTGTGGGTAGATCTCCTGCACTTTGTGTTAACTCTAGGTGACTATCATGAAATAATCTTATAAATTCTGTGGCCTGATTCTAATTGTTCTCTGTACAACCCCTGACTACAACAGATACAATCACAGAAGTGTGAACATCAGAGGTGTTTTAGTACATTTATTCTCCCTTGTTTGTCTGATTGGCTAGTTGGAAGTCATCTTGTTTTGTTTTGTATTCTGTGGTTATTTTTGTATTTGGGATTTTTTTTCTCACTCTCCTTTCTTTGTCTGGTTTCCATTTTCTTTCTTCTCTTTTTTCTTTTTCATTCGTTTTCTCTTTCTTCCTTCTTTTGTTCACTATTGAGTTTTCTTACCTTTCTTTATTATTTTCTTCTATTGATCCTCTTTCTCTTTCCTCAACTACTCCTTGAGTTTCAAGCAAGTACACATTGTCTCTATCATTTCTGATCACTCATTTCACATTTCATTCTTTCCCTTCTGCGTCCTCCAGCTTCCCAAAACTCGAGTGACCATCTGTTGACCTCTATCCTTGACTCCATATCTGGGCTCACTCATCACATTAGCCTGTCCCCTACCCACCTAACCTTCCCCACCCTTTGCAGAAGAGCAAAATCACTTCACTAGGCATAAAGTCAATACATAAAAGTGCATGGTATACTTTTCATTTTGTTATATAACCTTAGCGTTTGTTCCTGCAGATGGAGGCAGCTGGTTAATGGTTACCATAGTTTGTCAATAGTTAAGCTGTACTTGAAGCTCTTATTACTAACTATACTTTTTTAGCCAGGATGTCATACATGTTATAAACAGTTTTTATCCCCTCTATGATAACACTGTGATTGTATGGGTTCATAAGAATCACCACAGCCCAGGACCCAAGGATGGGAACCTGATTCAAGTAGTAGTTTTGCATCCTTTGTAAATCAGGAAAGTAGGCTCTTGAGCTAGCTATAAAGAACTGCCTATATCTAGAGGATATCCCTGAAGAACAGACATCTCCTAAGAAAGTCTCAATACGAGTAATAAAGCTAAAATGTAAGAAATCTGCAAGCAATAACTTAGAAAATAAATGAAATAAAATAAAATAAAACAGAAAATGGCAAAATGCAGAAGCAAAATGCAACTTCAGACCTTCTACCTACCCAAAAAGTGTCTGGAACTTGATAAAATTGATTAAATAGGAAGTCAAACACTGGAAGTTTCTGAAATGATAACAATAGAATTGAAAAAATAGTGAAAAAGGCTACAGAGAAAATATTTTTTCATGTAAAAAAAGAAATGCTGCTTAAAATCAGAGATATTAGAGAAGACACATATAAAAGAATAAATGAGCTAAGAAAAATGATGAAAAAAAGGCCCAACATAGGAAAGAATGGAATCTATGAAAGAGTTCCAAAGAGAAATTCAGGGGATTAAACCTCCATTCAAAGTATATACAACAGATTAAACAGAGCATAGAATTTCAGACCTTGAAGACGGAATTTCAGCTGGTTATCATGAAAAGAAAGATATCTTAAAGATAGCAAAAGACCATGAAAAATCAATCCAACAAATAAAAGATGAAACTAAGAACAGTGGCATATGTTTGATTGGGATCCATGAGAAGGTTGGAGATAGGACAAATGGCCACAAAAAAAGTCTTTGCAGAAATAATGGTAGAAAACAACAACAATGAATAAAGAATTTAACATAGAAATAAATGAATCATATAGGACTGCAAATAGCCATGATCAAAACAAAACTACACCAAGACATATAGTAATCAAGATTGCAGAAATTCAGCATAAGAACAGAACAGTAAAAGCTGTTAGAGAAAAGACAAAGACCACTCATGAAGGAAAACCCATCAGAATCATGGCAGACTTCTCAACATAAACCATCAAGTCAGTAGGAGCTTGGAGTGAAGTATTTTAAGTCCTGAAAGGAAACAACGTCCAACCCAGGTTGATGTACCCTGAAAAACTATCTTTCAAAATTAATGGAGAAATAAGATCTTTCCAAGATATACAACAACTAAAGAAATTATGATCACAAGACCAACCCTACAAAGAGTACTGAAAGATATTCTAGACAGAGATAAAAATGACCAAAATTTCAAAACAACAATAGAAGAAAACCACTAGGCAGGACAAGTAATTAAACAGAGGGGAAAAGCAGAGACCAACATCAGGAAAATACCATGACAAAGATAAGACAACAGATATCAGTTATAGCCATCAATGTAAATGGCCTCAATTCACCAATTAAAAGAAACAGACTGGCAGAATGGATCAAGAACCAAGATCCAACAATGTGCTGTATACAAGAAACACATTTAGTTTAAAAAGAAATTGAGAGACTGAAAGTCAAAAGATAAAAAACAAGCTTTCATGCAACAGGAACCCAGAAAAAAGCAGAAGTAGCTACTCTGCTTGCAGACATTGTGAACTCCAAACCAAGTATAATCAAACAAGGGTGTTACATACTTTTTAGAGGAAAATTTCAACAGGAAGAGATAACAATCATAAATACATATGCACCAAATATGGGAGCACACAACTATATAAGACAATTATTAATAGACATAAAAAAATCACATAAGCTATAACACAATTATAGCAGGAGACATCAATACCCCATTGAAACAAAGAGATGGCAACTATACAAAACAAATCAGTAAGTAAATGTCAGAATTGAACCAAATCTGTGAACAAATGGACTTAGTAGATGTTTTCAGACTATTCTACCTAATATAAGAATACATTCTTCTCAGCTGTACATGGGATATTCTCTAAAATATACCGTATACTAGCCCACAAAACATGATTAAGTAAATGTAAAGGAATTGAAATTATCCCATGCATATTATGTGACAACAGTGCAATGAAATTAGAAACTAATTGCAAAAGAAACTGCAAAAACTTCATAAATACATGCAAATTAAATAATGCCCTCCTAAACAATGGGTCACAGATGAAGTAAAGGAAGAAATTAATATCTACAACTAAACAAGAATGCAGGTACAACATACAGAAACTTATGGGACACAATGAAAGCAACTCTAAGAAGGAAATTTATAGCAGCCAATTCTCACATCAGGAAAACAGAATGAGCACAAATAAACAACATAATGTTACATCTCAAGCATCTAGAAAAATAAGAGCAAAATAAGCCTAATGTCTGTACAAAGGAGGAAATTACAAAGATCAGAGAAGAAATTAATTCAATAGAGACAAAGAAAACAATACAAAGAATTAATGAATAAAAGACTTGGTTCTTTGAAAGTATAAATAAAATTGATAAACCCTAGCCAACCTTATCAAATGAAGGAAAGAAAAGATTTAAATTCATGCATTGAAGAATAAAGAGAGAAATCACTACCAACCCTGTGAAAATTCAGAAGATATCAGTTAATGAGATTGAAAATGTAGTTAAAAACTTATCAACAAAGAAAAACCTACATCTTGATTGAATCACTGATGAACTGTAGAATAAATTTGGAGAAGATTTAATGCCAATGCTCCTCAAACTGTTTAATGAAACTGAAAAGGAAGCAGTACTCCCTAACTCATTCCTGGAGGCAAGTATTACCCTGATAACAAAACCAAAGAAAGACCCAACCAAAAAAGCGAACTACAGGCTTACCTTCCTAATGAACATAGATGTAAAACTTCTCAAGAAAATTTGACCAAACAAAATGCAGCAAAGCATCAAGAAGACTGTACACCATGATAAAGCAGGGTTCATCCCAGGGATGCAGTGTATGCAAAACATTATATGTAATATATCAAAGCAACAGAGCCAAAGGCAAAATTCACATTATCATCTCAATAGATGCAAAAGCATCTATTTTATCTTTGGATAAAATCTATCATTCATTCATAATAAAAACCCTACAGAAAATTGGAATACATTGTCTTTGCCTCAGTCTGATAAAACCAACAATCAGCATCATACTAAATGGACTAAATTTGAAAACTTTCACTCTAAAATAAAGAATAAGACAAGGATGTCCACTATTGCCACTCCTGCTCAATATAGTTCTGGAAACATGAGCCAGAGCAATTAGACAAAAGAGAGAAATAAAAGGATAAGGGTAGGAAAGGAAGAAGTTAAACTATTATTATTAACAGATGACGTGATACTCTACCTGGAAGACTCCAAAAACTTCACCAAAAGACTCCTAGAGTTAATAATCAAATAGAGTAGCATAGCTGGATACAAAGCCAACACTCAAAAATCAATAGCATTCCTGTACACAAATGACAAAGTCACTCAGAGAGAAATCAGAGAAACCACACTCTTCACAATAGCAACCAAAAAGATGAAATACTAAGGAATTAATCTAACAAAGGACATGCCGCATCTATATAATTGAATATTACAGTACTCTGAAAAAGGATATTGAAGAGAGAGTATCAGAAAAGTGAAAGCTATCCCTTGCTTGTGGATAGGAAGAACCAATTTAGTGAAAATAGCCATACTCCCACAATTGTGAATTTAATGTAATCCTGGTCAAAATATCATTAGCCAATCTCACAGAACTAGAAAACATTCCTAAAGTTTAATCTAGAAGCAGAAGAGACATAGACTAGCAAAGGCAATCCTGTGCAAAAAAGTGAAGCAGGAAGCATCACAATCCCTGACTTGAAATTATACTACAAAGCTACTGTGATAAAATCATGAAGGTATTATTAAGAAATAACAAATCTAAGGACCAGTGGAACAGATTAGAAGATGCAGACAAACTATAAACACACCCAGCCACATTACCTTTGACAAAGGGGCTAAACGTGTTCACTGGAAGAAAGATAGCCTTTTTAATAAATGCTGATGGAAAACTGGCTCTTTACATGCTGAGGACTAAAACTAGACACATGTCTATCACCACTAAAGCCAAAATGGATCAAAGATCTAAATATTACAACAGAAATGCTAAATCCACCAGAAGAGAAAGTAGGTAAAGATCTTGAAAACCTAGGGTTGGGCAGAGACTTTTTGAACAAAACCCAAACATCACAGGAAACACTTCAAATAATCAGCAACTGAGATTTCATCTTATTAAAAACCTTCACATCACAAAAAAATCACAGCAAAGTGAACAGATACCCCACAGAGCAGGAAACAAATTTTACGTAACTGTCCCTCAGAAACAACTTATATCTAAAATACATAAAGAATTGAAAAAAATCAGACCCTTCAAATTCAAAGACCTAATCCAAAAATGACAGCTGAGATGAACATACACTTCTCAGATGAAGAAATAAAAATAGGAAATAAATATATAAAAAAGTCCAACATCATCAACCAATTGAAAGATGAAAATTAAGATAACACTGAGATTCTACCTTACCCCATTAAGAATGACTATCATCAAGAAATCAACCAAAAACAAATGTTGGATGGGCTATGGGGAAAAAGGAACACTTCTCCGCTGTTGGTAGGAACATAGACTGGTGCAACCACTGTGGAAATCAGTGTAGAGATTCCTCAATAAACCAGGATCAGAAATCCAATTTGACCCAGCTATTCCCCTTTAGGGTACCTTACCAGAGAATTAAAAATATTATACCACAGAGATATTCACTTCTCTGGAGAACATAAACAATTTCTACAATACTATGAGTAAAAGATAACACAATAGAAAATATATGCAAAACAGTTGACTAGATGGTCCACCAATGACTTTTGATGACTAATTAGTGGATGGAAGTTATTCACAACTGTAAAGACTAACATCGCCAAATGTCGAGTATGTGGAGCAACTCAAATGCTGCTGACGGGTATATCAATTGGTGTAATCCATGCAGAAAACTGTCTGATGCTATCTATTGCACCTAAACAAAAATGATGTCCTACTATTTCACTCTTGGATATGTATTCACCAGAAATGTGTGCACATATATGCCAAAACTCACATAATTTAGTGTTTACCGCAACTCTATTTGTATTAGCTCCAAACTGCAATTAACCAAACAGCCATAAACAGTACACATATAAATAAAAAAGTGATATATTCCAAAATGGAATATTACAATGACTTAAGAATTAGCAATCTTTATTCAGCAAAATGAAAGACTATCCCAAACATAATTTTTACTGGAAGATGATAAACAGAAGAATAAATAACTTCTTTTCCACTTATATAAAGTACCCCAAGTCTCGTTCTTAGAAGTGGAGATAGAAGTCATCTCATGTGGGGAAAAGCGAAGGGGAGCAGACTGAAAGACAGCACAAGTGAAGTTTTCTGGGAGACAGGTCTTCAGGGAGTTGGCCCCACATAGGGGTTGCATGAATGTCTTAACCAGTATTCAGCAAATCACTTATTTTCTTCTATGCTTGATATACTTCATTACAAAGTCTAAGAAGTCAGCGTTTCAATTTCTTGAGTCAGTTGCTTTATACACATATACAAATAATTTTTAGATGGTCAATTTCAAGACTTCCCAGAAAAGCAAGCTCCCCAATCAGCCAGTACTGGATATGTTCTTGGCAAAATTTGCTTACATTGTCTGGGTGTGGGTTGTGGAAACATTGCTTAAACCAAAGATCTGCAAATGATTTTTTAAAGAACTTCCCTTATTTTCTATTCTGCAGTTGACACAAAATAGGACTGAATAGTTTGAGTAATTGGAGGATTTATGAAGTCCAGAGGCCGACACAAGCTGTTTCTCTGCACAAGCCACAGAATTTGAGCTTGTTCCAAAGAGCACATGCCTAGGTTTAGAAGAACAAATCAAAGAGCAGCACAGAGAATTAGCATTCAGTGGGAGTGCAGTAGGAATCCGAATCAAGTCTGGCACCGCTGGGGCTCCTGGCTTGGTTTTCCTGTTTATTTTGAAAGTTTCTGATAGGAGGAGCATATGGTAATCCCTTATTTCCCAAGTTACATTTCAACTTCCTTTAGAAGCCAGTGTTTTTCTACAGTAATCACAAGTTTGAGCGGAGGAGAACTGGACAGTGAGAGCTCTCTTGCGAGTACATTTATGCCTAAAAGATCCAAAACATGAGGCTGCCAACGAAGATTATTTGGTTTATATTATGGACTGTTTGTGTGGCACAAGGTAAGAACGAGAAGGTAACAAGAATGACTCTTTTTCCCTCATAACTATATTATGAAGCATTTACTGATGTTCTTCACAGTGATTCTTATGTAAAAATGTAATTTAATTAATAGTCACAGTAGGCTAGTATTTGAATAGCTTTTGACATTTGTAAGCATATAATTGGTCTATGTGAGCAGCATATCTGATTATTCATCATAATTTTGCTTAAAGTAAAAGTCACAAAAATGTTTTAGTAATATTTTTGAAAACTAAAATCTGGTGTAGTCATTTCTCTTATCATTATTATAAAATAATATTTTTTGCTTAGAAGTTTTTTGCTTAGAAGTTTCCCCAAGATGCTTTATGTAAAAATATTAAGAACTATGCGAATATATGTAGTACATAAAAACCTTTAAATCCTTTGGTTAGATGTCAGATATAACTTTAACTCTTCCTAAAATAATTGATGACCTATTGCAATAGTCTTACAAGTCTTATATGCGAGAATTATTTGTATTGTTAAAAGATTAGAAAGATTATACAAATTTGAAACACAATTGAATGTACAGTGTTTGTAACATCCAACTTCTTCAATTTGTTTTTTCCTTGTGGTTATATATAATTTACACTTACAGATTGGTCTTTTGCATAAGTAATTGTGAACATTAGAGTTTTTCTCTGATATCAGTAAAACACATTCTGAATTTGTAATTAAATTTAATTCTGTGATATTTCTCAATAATTTAACATGTATCACCAGAGGAAGTTTGCTACCCCAGCTCATGATAGGTAATTAGTTACTTAATTCATAACTATTTGATCCAAAATTTTATTCCTAATGAGTATTAAATCATTTATAGATTCTGAAAAGTGTTTAATTAACAAATTATTATTTGTTTGTCAGTCATTCATTCAATCATTTTGGTACTGGGGGTTGAACTGAGGATGAGTTGAACTATGCTTCCACCCCTTTTTATTTCTGAGATTAGCTGTTGCTGAACCGCCCAGGCTGGCCTCCAACCTTTAGTCCTCCTGGGATTACAGACCTGTAATCTGGTGGGATTACAAAATGCTGGGATTACAGACCTGTGGCAACTTCTGAAAACAACAACGAAGTTCGTTTGTACAGGCCCTAAATATATTAGCAAATATCACAAAATCCCCTTCATAGATTGTCTTCTAATCTAGAAAACAAAGCAGGGATGGGCTTTTTTGTTATAGCCTTAAGTAATTTTAAAAATTATTTATGTGTATTAAAGATTTTGAAAGATAAGGACTTTTTAAAGTTGCATTTTAAAATATTTAATAACTTTTTACCTTATAAGTCCAATATCCAACCACTTTTAAAACCAGGTTAACAACCACTAAATTGCACGTACAAACATAACTAGTTTTTAAAAACAAGACATTATCATATTGGAAAGGAGTTCAAAAACAATATTAACATTACTAATCATAGCAAATATTTTTTCTTTAAATAAAATTTTAATATTTTCTCAATTTAAGGGGATTCTTTTAATGTCTTATTATTTATATACTGTTTGCTGAAGTTTCATGCAGATATTATTTATCCTGTAAGAAAGATTATTTTATTACTGAAATTTCAAAATCAAGAATTGATGCCAATTTGTATCAACAGTTTGGTGATTACAGTAGAATTTGAAGTATTATTAAATAGAACCCTATGGAGTATATGTGATAATCAAATAACAGTGATTTGAACTCCCTGTTTATGTAACTGATTCCAGCTGGCTTGTTTCACTTGTTTTTTATGTTTTATGATTATGGATTAAAAAGAAATATTAGTTTCTGCTGGTGAGTTGAGCAATAGTGCTATACATATTGCAGGGAAAATGACTATATATTTGCCTCTTTTCCTAACAGATAAAATACAATTTTAGTATTTAAAACATTAACTAGTAACATAATTTCATAAAATCAACTTTCCTTGGATATAGAACTCCTTTTTTATTTCTTGTTTGCCACATAGCCTCTGAAACAAAATCAGCTTAAAATGCCAACAGTTTCATCAGTCTCTGATACCTAACAGAAATTTATACAGTAGAATAGCCTTGTTCACTGAAAATGTAGGTATATACTTTAATATTTTCTTCTGATATTTCTCACATTGAACACTAAATACTAAATTGAGAAGTTGAAAAAATATCACACATAAACACTATCACAATTTCTTTATTAAAAACTGAGTATAAAATGTAAGCATTTCATAAATATTTTCTGCACCAATAAGAGTGAACAGTCTTCAAAAAATAATATTATTGCTAAAACATTACAACAATCAACAAGAAAAGTGATAAGCCCAGTGTTTTATTTGTTTTTCCATTTTAACAGATGGAGACTATGTAGCTTTTGAAAGTGTCCCATTGTCTGTTTTCAGATTCCTAGTTGTATAGGAACATTAGTTGGTTTGTCTTGGGAAAATATCTTGGTTCTGGGACCAACTATAGGCTGCCAATAACTTGGCCAGATTTAGCAGGGCAAAATGTCAGTTTATCAATCAAACATTATATTTTCAGATTTTACGATTAAGTAGACTTTTCAGATGTAGGGTTTAACAATTAAACATTGTGTGATTTATTTATTTCACTTATGAGTGTATAAACACACAAGGATAGCTAAGATGATTGGGCTACACATTCTGTAAGTTCTTGGAACAAAACAATTAACATTCATAGGATTGGAACAATTTTGCATGGTAGATTGCAGGAAATATTGCAATTGGAAGATTGCAACCTCCAATCTGGTGATTGGAGGAACTCTTGAAGATCATTATATAAAATAACCACCCTTGTTATGCTCCTACCACCTTGTTTTGAAGGCCTATATTGTTTTGGGCTCTTTGCTATTGTTATTTATTTGTCTTTTTTGTTTCATATTTTTCTTGTAATTTGTTTTGTTTTGTTTTGTTTTGTTTTGTTTTGTTTTTCCCTCTAATGCATCGAGGATAGGTATACATGTAGAGGCTTATACATGCGTAGAACTTCTCCTAAACAGTTTGTGAGAATCAATTATATTATGCGTGATGAAATGAACAGCTACTTTGAAGAAAAAGAGTCATTATGGTATCCATTACTGATTTCCTATAGTCATGCTGTGAAATTCAGTAATGCTTTTATTCTTTGTTTAGAGTGGTTTTAGTCTGTTTTGTATTGTTTAATTTCAACATACATAAAGGTATGAACAGCTAATTTGAAGAGAACAAGAAACATGGCAGCCATTGTTGATTTTCCTATTGTCTGGTTTTGAAGGCCTACAATGCCTTTATCACTCTGTTCTGATCAGTTTAATACTATTTTGTTTTGTATGAATTCATTGTGTGTAAGATATGGACAACTATTTAGAAGAAAACAAGAGACATTATGGTAGTCACTGTAGATTTCCTGTTGTCTTACTTTGAAATCTGTGTCACTTACATTGTTTTCTTCTGCTCTCCTTTGTTCAGTTTTGTTATGTTTAGTTTTACCCTCTTTAAAATTAAAAAAAAATTAAAAATTAAAAAAACACTGTGTGAAATTAGGCTACAGCCCAGAAACTGAAAGATGATTAAAGTGAACAAACTAAAAGTGTACTGAAATATGTCCTAGTAAATATTAACTATTTACTTTGTAAGTCAATACTTGTTTTCTAATCCTGAAAGTTTAGATGGTAAAAATTGTTCTTTCAGGCCTGGCAAGCTAATTATAGATTAAAAATTGAAAGACTTCATTTCAATCTGAAAAAGGACAATTTTTTATATATATTATATTCAAGTATATGATGATTTCAAATTTGCACTACTGTAAAACAAAACAATCAATATCCTATTATGAAACTAAATGTAAATCACAAATATCTTTATAAAATACATGCTAATGTTCTGTATCATTATTCAAAAAACAAGTGATAGTGGAATTTATCTTAAATTCTGTATTTGATTTTAGAGTGATAAATGAAATCTTCTTCTCCCCCTAAAGCCCCTACATTTTCAGAGGTAGTACTGTGGGTATTTCCCTATAGGGCAGGATTAGAGCTATGCAATATCCTAATTGCCTTCAATATCTTCTCTCATCCTAAAGTACTTTCCATGTTGATATTACCATAAATTTACTCAATACATAATTTGTATGGGATGACAAATACTATCAATAAGTATTGTAAGATATTTAAATTTAGTATTATTCTTCATAATTTACTGTGTGAATTGTTGTTTCATAACTTCCCTGCAACAAGTCTAGTGGTGAGGGTAGAAATGAATGATGATGATGAGGGTAAGAATAGAATTAGTAAATTCCGGAAGATGAGGTATTTATTTGCAGACAGAGTAGACCTGATGAATGAAGTGTATCAGTGAGGAAAAAGTGGTAGAGAAACTTCCCGCAGGAATGTTCTGAGAGTAAGAGACAGGTTAAACCAAGCGTAGCTTATTGTAAAATTACGTTTATCCAGATAATGAATATGCTGCTCTTTTGCTTGCGTATAAACATAAGCTATTTTGAATATTGAAAACTAAAATTATTCTACAGTAAGGTCCACATAAAAGTTCTAAATAAGGTTAGCAAATAATCTTCATTTTGGGTCTTTGGTTGTTAACGTCTGATTCTGACTCTAAACTGATCTGTTTTTATTGGCTCGGCCTCTGATGGTTTTGCAACTTCTCATTCTTTCCAGTAATGCCCCCTCCACCTCTGCACACACCATCTCCCACTTGCCTAGGCCTTTGAGATTCTGCCAACCAACCAATCTGTCCTGTGCCCATTAACCAATACGTACCTCACCCATTTCTTCACTTTAATCAGTCTCAACACAGGGGATGAGGTAACTGGAAAAAATGAGTACTGTCCTTCCTTAAAATTACAAGGAAATATTATATAAATGGCCCAGAGAAAGTAAAATAACTAAACAGAAAAATAACAGCATGAGAAAATAAAAGGAAAATAACAAAGATCTGACACAGTATTTTTATTTGTTTTGACATTTTAACTTAGGAAGCCAAGTTTCTCATAAACCTTGTTAACTGGAAGTATAATACATAGAAAAATGATTACGGAAATGTTCCTTAGTTGCTGAAAATGTATTTTTGGAGCTACTTTAAAAGTTATCACATAAATTCAAACTTGTAATACATGGACAGCTATACAATGGAATTACAAAAATTAATATTTCTGTGTTCGTGTGATAGAGGTTTTAAGAGCACTGAATAACTGTTTTCCACTTTTGTGTTTTTAGCACTGTCTACCAATGCCTTGTCCATATTGACCATAATCTACATGTATAGTGGAAAGGCTTTTTCCTTCCTTCATTCCTTCGTTCGTTCCTTCCTTCCTTCCTTTTTCCCCTAAGTGATTACTTTTTGACTTCTAAGTGCTCAACAGTATAACACTTTTCAAAAGTCACATAATGTAAAAGACCAAAGGAATTAATGTCGTATTTTAGTTTGTTAATACTGTATTCTATCATATAGACAATACTGAGGTAAGGAAAAGATAGAGTACTATAGAATAATTCAAGTAAAGCAGGAGACAACTTGGATGAATGAGTAAGTCAGAGTGGGTTTGGGAAGTTGCTTTGTAAAATGTGCAATAAAGAGAAATAGATCAAAATTGAGAGAGTATCTCAGATAAGTAGATAAATACAGTTTAGCCAGATGAGGAAAACAAAGAGAATGCATCCCTTATGAATAAAAGATCAAGAGTGGGGGTAGTGGATGGGATAGGACAGAAGAAATCAAGATGGATAGAAAGCACACAAGGAAAATCATTTTAAAGTCATACTTGAGGGCTGGGGATATAGCTCAGTGGTATAAGCGCCTGCCTGGCAAGTGCAAAGTCCTGAGTTCAATTCCTGGTATGTATAAATAAATAAATAAATAAATAAATAAATAAATAAATAAAATTGTACTTTAGCTTAGAGTGGTGGTGCAGGCCTGTAATTGCAGCATTTAAGGCAGAAGGATCACTGTGAATTCAAGGCCACCCTGGGCTACATAGTTATGCTAGTTAAGACTAGCATAAACTACATACCCAGATCCTGTCTCAAGAAATCAAAAATAAAAATCAAACATAAAATTAAAGAAAACTCAACTCTATGACACAGTCACCCAAAGTTATCCATAACCGTACTCCATATTTTTTCTCATGAGGTTTGCTTTATCTTTGAAGTTCATCAAACCTAAAAACCTCTTAGCGATACTGTAATTCTATACATTAATTTAGTTGATAGACAAAGAGCAAAAACCTGCCTTTACAGAGCGAACAGCTTCAAAGGTTTTGAAGAATGTGTTTAGGGAAAACAGATCATTCATTCTTAAAAATACAGTAAGTGAGTCCTGCCCATTTCACCCTTAAATTAAGTCTAAGTTTTCTGTAGATCCATCAATTCTTCAGATTTTCAATCCCCAAACTGGATAAATATTCCCAGTTCCAAACTACATGCATCTCTCTTCAGGTCTGGCATCCTATTTTGTGTTTGTGTATGCTTTATTTCTGCTAATAAAACCTTTCTAGGCCTCCCAAACAGCCCTCAGCCCTCAGCACACACACACACACACACACACACACACACACACACACACACACAGAGAGAGAGAGAGAGAGAGAGAGAGAGAGAGAGAGAGAGAGAGAGAGTCAAGGGAAACATCAAGTTTATGTGCAAATAACTAAAAGCAGTTCTGTCAAACAGGAGGCCTTGTCATCTCCTTATTTCTAATTCCACCATCAATCTAATTTCCACAAGTACTTAAGGTTGAATTTGGTACAACGTGTGCTCTTTTCTTTCCTTTCCCTTGCAATATTTATCTCCTAGATCAAGTACTGGGATGCTAAATTACTCCTGCTATAGAACTTCAAGGTCTCATTTTCATGCTGCCCTGTGGCTCTGCAGCTTTTTGTGGGAGCCAGTCAAGCCTGGTGAACACATTCTATTTATGCTGACAGTTTATTTTAGGAAGCTAAATTGTGAGTGGAACAGTAATTGGCATTAGGAAAGAGCTATTCAAACACTACACATTTCAAAATAATTGAAGTCAGTGGAACTTAAAGCTGTATCCTGAGTAACTTGTTTCAACATAATTATGTTATACCTACTGTTCTGCTCAATTTCCTGTGATTGTTACTGATTCTGCCATTTGTGCTTTATGATTCAGGAGTGATCATCATGATCATCATGATTTATTTTACTATTAAGAATTCTTAAAAGAAATCATGCAATCATCTCCTTAAATTTTAAAACTATAGTCTCATTTTTTTCAACTGTTTATGTAAAGTGCAACCTGACTTTACTTTTTTCCTAGATCTTATTTTCTTAAAAATTTCCTTATTGCAACTGAACCTTCTTTATAGAGCTTTTCTTTTCCAAACCACTGTTACTCTAGTGTTACTTATAAAAGAGCATGAATGTATTTATCTTTAAAAGCTAATTGAATGATATTGTATGCATGGATACAAACAATATTCACACACATGAGTGAGAAGATGGGCAAGAAATTTCATGCAAAATATTCATTTTGCTATTTATTTTGTTCATGTTTTTTTAAATTTATTCTGTAATTTTGGCTTTTAATATATCTACTGTCTACTAAGTTAAGACAGCAGATATAAGAAAATACCTGCCACTCTCTTTTCCCAAAAAAATTTAGAAAAATTAAAAATTGAGTGAAAAGATCATCTTTAGTTGACCCAAGCAATCGCATACAAATTTGATTGATGTTTTCTCAAATATTTAAATTCTTCATGATTTATTTCATTTGTATAACACTTCAGATTACTGTGTTGAGACATACTGTCATGAAAATAATTATCCCTTTTTATATGTCAATAATATCTCCTTAAAATCTGAAAGTGAAATTACTGGTAAATTATTAATTACACAACTACTATATTTCCCTGGGGTTAACATAAAAATATTCCTGTCCTTGTTCAGGAGCCAAACCCATTCAGAGGACTTGCTGTTGGACCTAAAATAATTTTAAATTGGAAAACAAAACCAAATAAATAAAATACTCCCTGAAGTATTGTTTGGAAAACAAAATTAATTGGCAATTAAATGACTGTAAACACATGAAACATTCATTATTTAAGTACAAATTAATACTTGAATAACAGAATGCTACTTCCTCTCATTAACCTGGAACTGAAAGTAAAAGCTACCTACCCTATTTAAAAAAATTTTTAAGATAAAACATACCTCAAAAATGTTTTGACATTTTTGAAAATATTTTATGGTACTTATTTAATAAACTGTACTATTTTGTCAAAAACCACCAGTTTAATTCAGGTAAATGTGATTGCGACAAGTTGACTACTTGGACCAAAATAAGTTTTTATTGTCTGATTAGAGATCTGATTTAACTGAGACTAAACTCTTAGTTGTTTGTCATTTCAGGTACATACACAGAGTGTAGGAAGACATTCTTAATCACTGTTATAACCCACTATTGTGAATCATTATATATTTTTGCTATGAGAACAAAAAGTAGACACGAAGGTATATTTGAAGGAAGAAGACCTGCATATTAAATATTAATGAAAAAAGAGATGGCTTCCTTTTTTAGCTAGCTCACAATTAAAAGAGAAGGGGATAAAATCTGATGGATAAAGTAATAGTTAGGAATTGTGTTGTGAAAAAAATAAAGCAGAGGTTGAGGGAAAATAAAGATGGGAACAGTAGGATATAGAGATGAAATGGACCGGACTGGGGACCTCCATACTTGAGTAGAGGCCCGACAGACAAGGCAAAGCCACGCATCAGAAGTCTGCAGTAAAATATTCCAGAAAGAGAAAAACTTAGAAACAAAAGATCCAACAAAGTATAAATGAACCAGTCTGGCTTTGGCACAGTGAGCAAAGGAACTCAGGATAAATTGAGATCCGAGAGAATGGCAAGAGCCAGATGAGGGATTCACTTCCAGGCCAAGATACGGTGTTAGGGCTCCCTAGGAAAAACAAAATTGAAGAAAACTTAAATCTCAGCACTCATGTGATCCCATTTGCAAAACTCATTTGTCGCTTCATGTTGAATGGCTGTGGACAGAGGAGCTGAGCCTTGGAGATGAATTACATGAATTCACAGTTAAGGCAACAGAGGATGATTTGAACTAAGGCTTGGGAGGCAGTAACAGAAAAGTTTGGAGGCAATAATTTATTTTCTTACCAAAAAAAAAAAAAAAAAACAGAATAAAAAAGATGCTATTTCAAATTAATGAAAAAAGTGCCAGAGTACCACATATTATCTGGCGTCAAAAAAGTCATCAATATAGTGATCCTATATGTGACTGTGTGACACAATAAACCTATATAGACACAGTAAATATTGTAGGAAGCAGGTATTAAGAAATGTATCATTGTCTTTGATATCAGGATGTTAAAACTAATTAATTAAATTTGAAAAATATATAAACTTGTGATCTGGAAATATAATAATAAGTAGAGAGAAAGCATAGGGAAATCAGAGAGTTAATGCTTTATGGGTGGACTATGCTTTTGGTATAGGCATTACATTAATAAAAATAATTTCAATCATTTAAACTGATAAATTTGTATCGCTTTGTTGCATTAGTTTAAAAACTCAAATTTATCAAAATATTAAGGCCTTAGCAAATATTTTTCTAGTCATAGTGTTGGATCTACATTTGAAGTTTAACGTGGGCATGAAATTTAAAAATCAAAACAAATACATCAGACTTTTGATGCTGGTGGGGTAGGATGGTGGGAGCTGTGTCATTTCTGTTATAGGTTACTGGCACCATCTAGTGGAGAAATGTTTATTTAAACTATGAAAAAGCTATAATGTGGAATCATATACTGTATGTCACAAGGTCGTAACACAATTGTGCAAAACAGATGCACCATCAGCAAAGAAAAATCAGTGCATATGAAAATGTATTCAATTATTTTTTCTTTTATATAAAGCTGAACATTGTTATAGCTTTTGTTTAGATGTACCTCTGAAACCTCACACAATCATCAGTATGACTTCAGAAGTGGCTGAATCTAGTGTCACACTGGAATTGATTCATGGTGCAATGCTAGTCTCAAGGGTACTGGAATTAAGGATATGAGTGCTATCGGTCGAAAGTAACCTGAATAAGGTAAAAGGAGCAGAAAAAACACTATGAAGGTCCTTCGTTGCTTTTGCGACCTTGTAGACGCCATGAACTGTTCTCCTCTGTAAGGCCTGTCTGCCTTGCCAGCCTGCATTGAATCCAGTCAGTTTTGGATTAAAACCTCTACAAACATTGAGCTAAATAAACTTTTCCCCTTTATCTTTGAGTGTGAGAAACATCTATGACATACAGTGTCTTTGTTTTATAAAATGTTATAAACTACTTTCGCATGGATATTTTCCACAGTGAAATTTAGCTCAGTTAATTATGTTTTTCACCTTGCCTGTTAAAAAAGAAATTCCAGGAGTGGATTTTAAACCATTACTATAAAACTAAATAACAAAGGGGTTAACTCATTAAAACAAAGCGTACAACTCACCAAAATCCAACCATACTGGCACCAACATTCATACTTCCTAGATTCCAGAAATGTGACAAATACCTTGCATGCTGGAGCCTCTGTGAAGTTTTTCCTGGAGCAGCCCTACCTGACTGAGACAGCAGTGCTGACTGAGACAGCAGTGCACATCGTGGACTCCACCACACTCCGCTTAACTTTCTGATGCGGTGGTTCTGATTCTCCCCCTCATCACGGTTCTTACTACTTTACTTTTTTTGTGAACATTGAGATTTGTGGCCTCTTTTACTGGATCTTCCACATACAAAGTTATTATAACTGTCTTAATAATCTTTTTTGCCACTGCTAATGAGTTTTTTGTTCTCTCCTAATGCCATCTACTCTCTGATAAAACATATTTTAGATGTGTGAATGTAAATACACATGCAGGTCTATCATGTGTATCATTGTCTTTATTCCCATTTCTTATTTTATTCTATACCCTATATCCAGAGTAGGTTTCCTGTTTGTGCCTTTAACTCTGTTTTGCTTCATAGTAACATAACAGTGTCAATTTTATTTTGGTTACCCCAACACTGAGATACATTAACGTGGCTAGGGCTCCGTCCTTTGCTGGTCAATCAACATTAATCTAAATGTTACTGAAAATCCCTAAATACTAGAAACTGTCCAAACTGTCAAAAAAAAGCCCAAAGATACAGCATTAGAAATAGAACATCTCTACCTATGATATTGAAATAAATATCTAAAGAATATATTCAAATTTAGGGAATTAGGGAGTGCTGGGCTGCATCCCCAGTCTTTTTCTTTTATTTTGAGATAAATTGACACTAAATTGCTCCTGCTGACTTTGTACTTGTTATCCTCCTGCCTCAGTCTGCGCAGTGTTGGGGGAACCAGAATATGTCATCAAATCGGGTTCCTTTGGAGTAGGTGGGATTGCAGGCTTTCAGCCTCAGTTTAAATACTATAGTTATCAACCACAGCCTGGATGCCAACTTGTCCTCTCATCATTCCTATTTGCTAATTTTTATTTTCTTTAGAAATAATCTTTTCTAGTTGCTTCAGCTTGAAATTGATGGAATTTTAGATTTTCATTTAACCTTCACTATTTGAACCTATATGTCAAATTTTGTTATAACTAATTACCATATGCTTGAGTTTTCCCTTTTGGTTTTCATATAATCTTTGTATCTTCAGAGGAGTAGTGAATCCATTTGCCTTTATTGTAGTTACAAAGGCATTTAAGTTTAATGTCTTATTATTTATTTTTTTGTCTCATTTCTTCTTGTTCTTGTTTTCCACATTTTCTGCCTTCCTTTATTTTAATTATATATTCTTTACTATCTTACTGTAGCATTTCTATTAACATTTTAAATATCTCCATATGCTTGCTTTAGTGATTGGTGATTATAAGCATACTTAAATTACATCTATTCTGAATTAATAATATCCTAAACTATGCAAAACACGACAGCAGTTTAATTTCACTTTTCTTTTGCTATCTTTGCTATTTTGGTACATATTTTATTCCTGATTTTGTTGTAACAATACGTAGCATGGTTAGTGTCGATTTAAGCAATGTCTTTTTCATTGTAACAAATTTTGCATAAAATAATCTTTATCATTTTTCTGTAGTTTTTTACTTACCCATATATTTGTTTTCTTCATTTGTGCTTTTCCTCCTTGTACCTCTTTGCTTACATTTGGGATCATTTTTCCTCAGCCAAGAGAACTTGCTTGGTGTTTTTGTAGCAATGTGACTGCTATTGCTGAATTCTCTCTGGTCTCCTTTATTTGAGAATATGTTTTTATTCTTCAGTTTTGAGGTATATTTTCACCAAGTATAGCATTCTCTGTTGACACATAATTTCCAGTACTTTAGAAATGTCAAGACATTGATTTCAGACCTTAGTATTTGCTATTCCAGACTTAGCGGTTGTTTTTACTGTTCTCTTGAAAGAAATGTTTTCTCTCTTTGTTTTAAAGGATTTTTTAATCTCTGGTTTTTAGTAGAGCCTAAATGTGTTTTCTTTTATAGATACACTTCAGAGGTTTGCAGAGATTTTTAATCTCTGAGTTTATATCTTTAATCAATTTTTGGAAAGCTTTGTTCTCTTGTGTCCAGTTTTTACTTCCATTCGCTCTCTTTACTAAAACATATGCTGTATCATTTGGCTCTACCCAACACACTTTTTATTCTATTTTATTTGCTATTCTCTTTTATGTATTTTGTCTAGATTTCAATGTGGATATTTCTACATTAAAATTTCTTAAAGTTTAATAAGTTTCCTGTTGAAATCCTTTGATTCTGCAAACCACCCCGGTCATTATTTCTGACCCTGAGTTTATAGTTTGGGAACAACATTTTCTAGAGTCATTTTATTCTGAGTGTCTTTACCTTTTTTCTCATTTCACTCATTTTTTCTGGAATTCTTTTAAAATACTCACAATAACTATTTTTAAATATCTTGGTACTAGTTCTAGTATCTATTTCTGAGCATCTGCTTCTACTAGGTATGTATTTTCTTCATGGTCATATTTTTCTCTTTTTCTTGTGTAGTTTAAAATTTTCATTCAAAGCCAAAACTCTTTATGAAATAAATGTAATGACTAAAGTTTATATAATTTATTCCCATCAGCAAGAGTTTTTGCTCTTTTGATCCAATCAGAAATTAAATTAAACTGGGTACACTTACTGTTCGGGTCAGTCCTTATCTAGTATCAGAATTTCAAAGAGAAGATTGTGCACTTTGGGTGTGTGTGTTATGCTTATGTGCACAAAATAAAGAATTTAGCAGGACTTTCCTGTGTCCCCCAAACTGATTTTATCTGTTTTTCTGAAGTTAGGGCTTCTGCTCTTAAGTTTTACTCTGAGTCACTTTCCAACATAGCAATTGTCTGATGATGATACAGTTGAGTATTTGAAACAATCCTTCCTTTATATTTATATTTTTTTCCTGAGACAATGGAAAATTTCACTTTACTTTTAAGAAACATTTGAAGCTCCAGCGAAACACGCTGATTGTGCACAAGCTTCAGAATTTATTAAGATGGACACAATCTCCCGAAGTTTTTGTGATTCTTCCTTTGTACATTTTTTTTCTCATTTTACACAAATCCTGATCATCAAGACTTAACAAAATTAACCAGGTAAGAATAGGACAGAGACCTATGTTTGCATGAATCAAGCCCTTCCCGCTTGGGTTTACCTCAGTTAATCTTTAACTTTCAGTTTGCTCTTAAACACACACACACACACACACACACACACACTGACACACACACACCCCACAGGATTTGGTGGTTTTATTCCAAAATACAATAGGAATATTGTTCAGTTCCATTCCACCTTACTCTGTTTGAATGTTCTCATATAATTTATATTATCTCACTGTGGTTTATTTTACTAAATAAAATGCATATATTTATAATTCATATTGTGCATTTTAAATTATTTTAAATATCCAAGTTCACTGCTATACTGAAAATACTTTAAAAAGAGATACTTTGCTTTATTCATGGTTTTTCCTCCAAGTTTTTAGAAGAGCTTACTTAATTAAAGAATGATTGAATAGTATGCATGAATTAAGAATGATAAAGTGTCTCAAGGTTGTGAGTTCAAGCCTCGGTACCAAAAAAAAAAAAAAAAGAATAACAAAGTATATCCAATAATATGAAATTTTATTTAGATCCATTTTATCATGGATACTCTTACAGAAATGGATTAGTTTTCCTAACATAATATGCACACATATTAAGGATATGCTTAGATGAACTTTTAACTGTCCAGATATCTTTAAAACAAAAATAAATATACTCTATCTTTAAATAGACACAATGGGCACTTACTTTGCTTTTGTTATTTGTAGATTGTAAAGGACCTCCCCCAAGACAAAATATAGAAATTCTGTCAGGTGCCTGGCCTGACAAAGAATATTCAGAAGGCACTCAGGCAACGTACAAATGCCGCCCTGGGTACAGAACTCTTGGAACTATCATCAGGACATGCAGGAATGGAGAGTGGGTGTCTCTCAATCCAAACAGGATATGTCGGAGTAAGTACTGCACACATTTGTGAAAATTACAGAACTTTTACCCAAAGGGTTCTTTTAAAAATACAATCAATGTGTCTTTACTGTTTCTTTCCCCTCCACAACGTTTTAAAATTAAGTTTACTGGTATAGTTTAGATATACATAATGATTATATTCATTGTAAGGAATTTGTACTGATATATGATGTATCTGATTCCTCTTTTCCTCCTAATCCCTTTCCCCTCCCTTAAACCCCTCCTCCCCTTGTTATTTACAAAGCTTTGTTTCCATTTTTCCTTCATTTATCATTTTGTTTCTCTTTTTCCTTGCGTTCCTTTTCCCCTTCCCCTCCTTAGTTTCTCTTTCCTTTTGAACAATTTCACAATACCAGTTATACATTTTGGTCCTTATTTACTCTGTTTCTCACAGCAGGTAGACAATGTGATATTTACACATATGTCAAATTTATTGCACTTTAAGAATACTGTCTCAAGTTTCATCCATTTACCTAGAAATGTCTCTAGTTTATTCTTCTTTATGGATGACAAGAACTCGGAGATTATATATATATATATATATAATCTCTTTTATCCATTCCTCTGTTGATGGACATTTGGATTGTTTCAAGATTTAGCTACTACAAATTGTGTTGCTATCAACATAAGTGCACATATATTGCTGTGGTGTGATATTTTTAATTCTTCTGGGAAGACACCCAGAAGAGGAATAGCTGGGTTAAATGGAATCTCTAATGCTACTTTTCTGAGGCATCTCCAAAGTGGTTGCACCAATCTATACTTTACCAATAAGGTAGAAAGAACCAACATAATGAAAATAGTCATATTCCCCAAATTTTTGTACAGATTGAGCAATACCAACCCAAATACTATTACCATGCCTCACAGAACTAGAGTGAACATTCCTAAAATTCATTTGGAACCCAAAGAGACCTAGAAGAGCAAAAATAATTCTTGACAACAAAGGCAAGGCAGCGAGTGTCACAACCCCTGACTTGAAATTATACCACAGGGCTACCGTGCTAGGAACAGGATGGTACTGGCAACAACAAAACAAACAAACTAAAAACCAGACCTGAGGCTCAATGAAACAGATTAGAAGATGAGGCAAGAACTCCATATACACTTTACCCACCTTATTTTTGACAAAAGGGTCAAACACATCCACATAGCTTCTTTAATAAATGCTGCTGGAAAAGTAAACTAAGGACCAAAATGTATAATATGTTGTGAAATGGGAACAAACTGTTAGAAAGGAAAGAGAAACCAGGGTGGGGGAAAGGGAAAAGGAAAAAATACAAGGTAGTTATACTGCTCATTTCTCTTAATTCATTGAAAAAAAAGTTTGATTAATGTCGTTTAGAGAATTTTTATGCCCATATTTTGTACTCTGAGAAACTACTTTGAAGATAACAATATGCAATGTGTTAGCTATTATTATTTTTTATTTTGTTTAGAAATTTTGTTTTGTATTTTCACATAATATAAAAAATTTAAAACTAAATGAATAAAACACTGGCTTTCTACATACCAAGGACTATAACGAGACCAGTGTCTATCACGATGTACTAAACTAAAATTGAAATGGATCAAAGATCTAATTATTAAAACAGAAACACAAAATCTGGTGGAACAGAGAATAGGCAGAACTCTTGAGGAGACAGGTATAGGCAAAAATTTAATGAGCAAAACCCCAATTGAAAGGGAAATAATACAAAGAATCAAATATTATAGACAAAAACTTTCATCAAATGTGTAATTTTTGATATTACACTATTGGCTGAATTATATCATATTGTCTTCTAAAAACAAAACAATTAATTATTATTTTAAAAGAGAGGTATACACCAAGAAATTAGAAAATAAGACCACACAGATGCATTGAACTGTAAAATGGCTTTGGCATATTCCATTTTCCTTATATTTAATGTTATCCTCTAATCTAATACTACCTGTGTTTGTCCCTCAGCTCCTACATAAAATGCTCACTTTGTGTGACATACTAATATTTTTCTTTTTTTTTTTTAGAAAAGCCCTGTGAACATCCTGGAGACACTCCCTTTGGTTCTTTTCAGCTTGCAGTAGGAGATCAGTTTGAATATGGTGCGAAGGTTGTTTATACATGTGATATGGGGTATGTGTCAATACAAAAGAGGTTGATAATGAAATAGTAAATAGGAACTGTACCTTGTTTTATTTTTAGGTGTCTGTATTTTTCTGTGAGCATTTAAAAATGTAACACACAGGGAAAAATAAACTATGGTGTATAAATGATTATGTTTAAATTATATTTAGATTTTCAATGTTATCTCCTTAACATTGAAAAATTAACAGAAGTCATAATTACTCTGATACAATTTTGTTGTTCTATGCATATAAGCGTTCATCCAACAATTCTTTACTACATTCTGCTATTTGCAGTGTTATGAGAATTTCATGTGTTAGAGACTATGAGAATTGTAACAAAATTAAGTTATATGGCAACTATCTTGGTAAAACTTTATAAAATTAGCCAGGGATTTAGCTCAGTGGCATAAGTTCCTGCTTGGCAAGTGCAAGGTCATGAGTTTGATCCCTAGTAATAAAAAATAAAAAAAATTTTAAAAATAAAATTTAGTGGAAGCAAGCATTTTACTCATGTATTATATATGGTTCCATGGTATGAAAACTATTCTTGTCACAGGGACCAAAAATGAGACTCTTTCAGAATCATTAACTCTGTGCCTTCTAATCAACTATTGAGTGTTCATAACTGATCACATCAAGATAGCTCCTAGGTGTTCCTTCTTCTCTATTATTCCTCTCCAGGTCAAAAACAGTATTTTGAAGTAAATTTCATACATGGCAAAGCTGGGATCATATCGATATAATTTTATACTACATAAATGTAAATAGAATCAAGCTAATACAAATGAAATCTTGTTACTCTTTATTTATCTCTTTAGACAATAATATATATGTAGTAACTTAAAGACCAGACTTTGGAGTAAGCCTACATTCCAAAATCTTAGCGTAACATATACTTTTAAAAATCATTGTTTCACTCCCATTTCCTCTCTTAAAAAACAGAGGTGTGACATGTACATCATTGTATCGGTAGCAGAAAATAATAAGACCTACAACTGCAGCCCTTAGAAGAGATCCAGCATTGTAAACACCTAACAAACATTAGATCTGGATGCAGTTAGCCTGTCTTTGGTCACTGCTTAAGGGAGCTTTTCCAGTTTTTTCAAGCACATGTACATGGAGGAAGAAAAGAGACTGTATCAGCATGTTAGCAGTTGGGGAAAGAAAATACATAGCAAAGCTTTCAAGCACATTTCCATCCCAACTTTCAGTCTTGACTGCTGAGGTTGTTACATACAACCAGACAGAATAAGAAGACATGACCTGAGCTTTCCATTTGCTCTTCTTTCACCTCTGAAGTATGTATTTCAGCCTAGGCTGGTCTCTCCACTTTAGGGTTCACCTTGACATGGTTAAGAGAAGATATGGCTAAAACTCATAGATGTCTTCCTCTTGATTTCCTAAATTTTAGCAATTAATATTTATAATTTCATGAGGAAATTAGCTACACATTTGTCTTTAACTCTGTCTCTTTAATTTAATCTCTATCACCTTCATACGATATAAATTATGGGCAAACTGTGATGTAATCCTATCATGAGAGTGATTGTCTCTACACTTGTCTTGGAATTCCAGAATTTATCAGTTCTTCCAGTTATTTAAAATCTCATTGAGAGGACACTTTACCTAACTGTGAGGATATCTATCTCTTGACCCAGCTGTAGAATCTTTGACAGTGGAATAGGACTGCTATAACCATAATTTTTGCCAATCAACTTTCCCTTTTTGATCCCTGGCCCTCATTCATTTTTCCTTTACTGACCACTACCCATTTAACAGAATATTTAGTATGGAAGTCTCATTTTATCCTAAAGTGAGGCAGTTTTGAGAAGACAATTGGAAGTTTTTTTCTGGTATTCTGCTTGTCTGAGTTACAGAGATGTGAGCTATTATCTTTCCCCAACGGCTAACATGCAGACACAATCTCTTTTCTCCCTCCATGTACATGGCCCCTAAAAGGCTTTGTGTAGAATCTTGCAGAATACCCAAAAGACCTTTGGGAATGGGTGGGTCTGATGTGGATGGAAAATGTTGAGCAAGGGCATATGCTTTCTCTATTACATCAGGGTAACTTCATCCAAGAAAAAGAACTAGAGAATTTTCTTAATAATCAATTATTTTTCTTCATGAATCATAGAGTTAAATGCTGGTTTCAAGTTCTGTGACTAAAATTTAGTCTATTGAAATTTCTTATCAAATTAAAAATAAATCAAGAACAATAAAAGAAAAGCATTTTTGAAGGATATTTACTTGTGCAATAAACAGAACAATGTTTATTTGTGAATGAAAGAAACAATTGCCCGTGTAGAATTATTTGATGGGCCTGCAGGCTTTTAAAAAAAAAAGAAAAGGAGGAGGGGAGATTAGGAAAGAGGCAGGGAGACATAGAGAAATTATAAAAAGAGAGAAGAAAAAGTACATAAGAAAGTGTTAAAGAGGAAAAGGAAGGAAAAGGAAGGAGAGAAGGAGGAAAAGATAAAAATAGAGAAATGTAGAAAAGGAAGGAGGGAGGGCAAGAGGGGAGGGAAAAAAGAAAACAAAAGAAGTAAGGAAAAAGGAGAAAGAAAATATATATTCTATTAATTTTCCATGAAATGAAGTTTCTAAAAGACATCCAGAACAACTGTGAAGTTTAAAACTGCAGTATAAACGCTATTTCACCTTGTGTTATTTTTACATTTTCAGCTATCAAATGGTAGGTGATACTGACTTCCGGATGTGTGATGCAGATGGTTGGACCAATGAAATTCCTATATGTGAAGGTAGATGTTAAATTGATTGACAAGAATACCTATTATCTATCAAGAAGTTTTATTTTAAAATATCTACAAGGTCTATAATTAAATATTTCTTATTCAAGTTATTTTTATGGTTTCTAATACAATACCTAGTCATCTGCTTAATACATTGTCTTTTACTTCAATATATCCAGTGTGGGGGCTGGGAATACAGCTGAGCTGTTGAGTAATTGCCTAGCATGGGAAAAGTTTGGACTGTCCTACTCGGCACCATCTCCAAAGAGAAAAAAATCCGTATCTGTATACCAAGTATGAATATGACTCAATCTGATCTAACAATCAAAGTACAGGATATTAGGGAATCTAAAGCTTTTTTATTCTTTCTTTTTGGATTCTGAATGCTAAAGATACACATAAACATGGTTAGTTTAAAGAAGTTCAGAATTTTAGCTTTTTAAATGAAAGTCTCGATCAGCAATCACCCAAATGCACAAATGCAGGGTTGTATGCTAATAAGAGACATAATTCAGTTACACGTTTGTGTGTGTATGTGTATGTGTATGTGTGTGTGTGTATGTGTGTATGTGTGTGTGTGTTTTGTTTTGTTTTGTTTTTGTGTGTAGTTATATTTTTACCAGGAAAAAAAAAAGGCAAGAATTGAGAGTGCTCTGTTCTGCAAACACCAAGACTGAAAAAAATGTGGATCTTGTTTCCAAGTTTGGGCTGCTAATCCAAATCTTTAATAATCATAAAAATAAAAAAGTTCAGTCATAATAGTATTTATTAGTTCTATGGTGAATAGTAACTGCAGAAAAAGATGAAATAAAAACAAAAAATATGATAATCACGTAATAATCCTATCAATTAGGAAAAAATAGGATATTTTCAAAGATACAAATGAGATGTTCTAGGAAGTATCTACATCAAAATTACCTAGGAGGCTAACTAAAAATTCAGATTTTGGGTTGCTAAAAATGACCTACTGAGTAAATGTCTTTGGGAAACAGGGAAAAAGCCTTAGAATTTCTATTGCAACAAACATTTAGGCACTTTCCCCAGTAACATAAAAGTTGAATATCATAATTTTAGAGAATTTGAAAATATTAAGTAAAATCAAAAGAAGTATTTAAATTATCTTGAACATTGAGGTAGAAGATGAAATAAATGCTATTGTAAGTTTGCTTTGGAATGTTTTTCAGAAATAGAATTTATTTTCAGAATTCAATGGCAAATTATTCTGAAGCATCAATGAAAATTTTGTTTATTTCAAGATTCATCTGTTTTAATTATTTGAGACATTTGTTACCATGAAAATATAAATTTAAAATGTTGGGATTTTATTGCCTACTCTCATTAAAAAGAAATCAAGACAAAATGTACTAGTATTTTTGTTGCTTAACCTTTATCTCTTGCAAACAGTCATGAAATTCTTCTAAAATATTTCAATAATTTCCTCCATCTTATCTTGTTGACATTTTTCAGGATAAATGTCCTGGTCAACTTTCAAATTTTATTTGAAAAAATTGTATTTACTTTTTCAGTTGTTAAGTGTTTGCCACTGACGGCACCAGAGAATGGGCGAATTATCAGTGCATTGGAACCTGATCAGGAATATTACTTTGGACAAGTGATACAATTTGAGTGTAATTCAGGCTTCAAGATAGAAGGACATAAGGAAATACATTGCTCAGAAAATGGTTTTTGGAATAATGAGAAGCCAAAGTGTGTGGGTAAGATATATCTCTGGTTTATTTGTACAAATACTTTTAGTTTTTCACATGAAAATACACTCTTGAAAACAATGTCCACTCCAAAGAACACAAATAATTCTAAAACCAGGTAATGTCTATTATACATGCACTAGTTCCCTATAATTGATCTAAAGGTTTTTTTTTTACATGAGTCATCTTATTTTACCTTTAGAATAACTGTATGAATTCTGTACTTTTATGTTATTTTTTAATGGAAGAAACTATGGTGCAAAGTTAAATTACATGGCCTGGTTTACCACAACATAGAGAGTCAAGATTTAAACCTAGGTTGTTACCTAATATGGGCAGCCTTTGCTCTTACCATGATAATTTTGTCCTTAGCACTTACAGTCTGAAATAGAAGGTCCAGCATTTCCACTGCAAGTTGTAGAATTACTCTTCAGAAGAGACTTTTTAAATTTCAAAAGTCAAAATTAATTCATTTCTACCAATCCAATAATGTGACATTCTAATTTCTGAAAAACATTCCTAAGTAATGAACCTTTCCTCTATTTGTGCTGCACATTTACTATAAATATTTCTTAAATGATTTGAACCCACTAAATGAATCTATGTTTTTTATAAAAAGTCCTATAGTAACCTGCAGTCGACAATTTCTTCACTTTCTTCAGTCATGATGACGATTTGTGCATCTTAAACAATTGATGATTTGAGGTTTTGGAATAAATATTACAATGTGCTTAACATTACCATGCTTTACTTTGCCAATTATTTTTGGGAAAAATTTTCTGTCATATTTATTTTGTAACATTATCTAAAATCTCCATATTATTCATGCTTTTTAAGTATAGCCTCCTTACAGAAATAAAAAATACTTCTCTTCCCAAGAACTCTTTCTGACAGTCTAGTTCATTTTGATAATAATGACAAAGTAATATTTATATTCATTGAAGCAAATATTTTATAATTTAGAAATTCATGGGTGAAATTTACATGCTAACCACTAGATTTCCATGGTTGGTGAAACCTTGCTAGAATCGTTAATGTTTAAAATGTCTTTTATTGTTGTTGCTTTTGAAGTTTTTTTTTAAGTTCTTTGTGTTTTGCTTTGCTTTGCTTTGCTTTGCTTTGCTTTGCTTTGCTTTGCTTTGCTTTGCTTTGCTTTAAAGCATGGTCTTGCCATGTAGCACAGGCTGGCTATGAACTCAGAACAATTCTCCTCCCTTGGTCTCCCAAGAGCTAGGAGAGCAGGGCCGAGTGAGGTGTGTTCCAGATGAAGCTGAGGAAAGTGAAAACATATTGGCCAGGGGGAGTGAACAGAGAGGAAAACGGAAAGACAGTCAGGCTTCAAGTCAGTTATTACTACAATTCCAGAAAAAAAAAATATTTGAGCGAAATGATGTCAAAGACGATGGCCATTGTCTTCTTGGTTTTGACAGAAAAGCTCAACAGCAGAAAATCAGTTACTTTTCTATATGTAATGAAAAACAAGTTAAATGAATTTCCTTGACAAAATCTTCTGTCAACAATTACTCTAATCCATT
Organism: Dolichotis patagonum; assembly: GCA_004027295.1. NCBI lineage: Eukaryota > Metazoa > Chordata > Mammalia > Rodentia > Caviidae > Dolichotis > Dolichotis patagonum. Next base: position 67,445 of record PVJX010003294.1, on the reverse strand, counting down.
CCTAGAATATGTACTACTTTTGCAAGTCACACCATGAAAATATTACAATAAACCTACATCTACATTCACCTTCACATACACATGAGATGACTGTGACTGGCAGCTGTTTATATCAGGAGGACTAATTTACCTTCAGATGACATGACATTAGAAACATAATCTTGATGCGAATTTTAATTTCCATAAGAAGATAAATGTTAAGGAAAACCAGATCAGTCATCAAGCAGTCAAGTCAAAGCAGAGCTTTAGTTTGCTTGGCAGCTTTACCTAATGGAAACAAAATGTCTGCCATAACTTGGTCACGGTTCTTTAATTTATGGTAAAGATTTTATAAATTTTATTCTTTTCATTTAGCAATTTCCTGCAAAGCACCACAAGTTAGAAATGGATATGCTATGTCTCAGAAGACCATTTATAAAGAGAATGAACGGTTTCAGTACAAATGTAACCAAGGTTTTGAATACAGTGCAAGAGGAGATGCTCTGTGCACTAATTCAGGGTGGAGTCCAGAGCCTGGGTGTGAAGGTAACGTCATTTTTAATCTCTATCTCATTTGTTGTAAAGTTTACCAATTGTGTTTATTTCTTCTTCTCTTTTGGTTCTGTGGGGTCAATCCAGGACCTTGTGCTTGCCAAGCATGCCCCATATCACTGAGTTATACTCCTAGCCATGATTAATTAACATAATCCTTTTAATTATGTAACATTTTTCTCAAAAATAGAATTTCAACTTTTATAAGAATGAACTATGGCAAACCCAGTATTGTATATTACAGAACTTAAAGTGTAGAAGCTCCGTTTTGACTCTGATTGCTGTAAGACTTTCACTCTTTACATTGAAATAACCAAGTCCTAAACCTTCAACATCTAATTCAGCAGACAGGTCCTGGATACAGGACATTTCTGGAGTAGATCCAGGACTATCATAGGCTTTTTAATTTCCAATAATTTATAATTCTCAATTTGATTGCTCCCTGAAGCTCAGAATTTAGCTTTTAAAACTTAATTGCATTATTATCAGATGAGAAAACCTTCCATGGACAATGAAATTAAGGGGGAGGAAGCAGACATTTTATTACCATTAGATTTCCTACCATAGAGATGATGATGGCCTGAGCTCTCCCTGTTTCCATCTGAAAGGATGTTTCTGCAGAACCAAACAGTTCATCTCAACTCTACTCTGCTCATGGAAAAACAATCTTCAACATCACGCTCTATTTAACTTATGTCATTTTAACAGAAATAGCTTCAAATTACCATGACTTAGAAAAGAAAAGAAAGATAGCTGAAGAGTTTAAGAAATTATAGAGCAGTAAGAAGATACAGCTATTATGTTGTAATGACATTCTTTAGTTATTTGCAGACATTTTGGAAGAGGAGTGAATTTGAATTTGATAATATCCACAGCAGTAAGTGAAATAAGGACCCATATTAGGACATATGGGGTGTGCTGTTATAGCTTTTGTGTGCTATTATAGATAATGATGTGCTGTTATAGATCTTGTGTGCTGTTACAGATAATGTGGGGGCAAGAAGAGCTGAACTCAAGAATCTTCTGAATTTTAAAATCACATTACATACTTACACATGTAAATCATGATTTAGTTACATTCCTTCACAAAAGTAGAGTTAAATTTGAATTGATTTTACATGTTGTAAGCCTATACATAATTTCTTGGAAAATATCTTTCTTCACAATTGAGTGACTTTCACTTTTGACATTGTTTAAAAAATGTCCTTGAAGTGCTCATGGTTCTTAGGCAGAGGAAATCTGTACCCAAGTTACCCAGTATTGTGATCTACTATGTGTTACTTCCACAGCTCCCCTTCAACAACTGGTAATGATTTCATCCATTCAAATATCAAAATACAGGGCCTTGTCTTGTAGAATGGATGACTTTTTAAATGAACCATCATTCCAGTATTCAATTAATTCAAAGTAAGACTTCGGGAAAAGTTTGTGTGATTTGGTATAGAATGACTGCTTTATTGAAATCATCTAATAATTTTACTTCTTTTACTTGGTAATTTACCTACCTAGTTACAATTCTTGTTCAATAAATACTTGTTTTCAAGGTAGAAAATCTCTGGTTTTCTAGAAAATATTACTACAGGTCCTAAGCTTTCTACTCTGGAACAGTCAGTTTATTCATATACCAACACACACACACACACACACACACACCCCTCAAAAACTTCACCTTCATAAAATATGTTGTTATTAGATTTTTTTCATTTCTTGGTCACAGATATGAGTCAAATCTTAAAAGTTTAAGACTAATTTTTTTTTGGAGACAGGGGAAGTGTAGAATAGAGATGCCACAAAGAAGGTCTTGGTGCCAGGATGGTCTCTTTAATAAAATAATTTATTAAAGTTTAGGATAAAAAAAGAGCAATCTACTCCAAATTGGATAAACATGTACCCTTTTTAATAATATGGTGCAGTTTATTGAAATGCACTTTACATTAACTAAGCACGGAGAAGTCTGCTGCTAAGAAGAGAGCTCTATTTTCTGTACTCAGCTAAGGTGTTACAAAAACTTTTTTGTTTTCTTGGTGCAATGCAAAGACCTACCTGCTGATGTAGGATGAACTCCAAATCTATGCACATTAATTTCTGAGGAATAATAAAGTTTAAAATTCTCTTTATTATATCAAAATTTATTAGAAGCTTGGAAGTTGGTAATAAAATAGACCTTAAATACAGTGTGCTAGGACAAAATAATTAACTTGTCTCCATGTGCCATGTGGTCCATGGCATGTGTATGTCAGGGTTTTATTTGAGTGAATTGTCAAAGTTTTTGTCTCTGTATCCAGCAGAGGACAATCTGTGGCAGAAAGTCATTTTCAACAATAATTAAATGTAGCAATATGTGTTGAATAAAATTACTTATGATTGAACTCTATCTGTCCCTTACACAGACTGTATCATTTTACAAAAAAGAATGCTAACCTTCAATAGTATTCTTACTTCAAATGTTTTAAAGAGTAGGAAAAAGCTATTTGGATACTACAGAATATTACTGCTTTTTGGATAGAAATATGTATTCTGGCAATGTTTTAACAGCATCATTTATTTAAAGGAAAATTATGAATGTGGGGAATTAAGCTTCATCAAAGTATTCATGTCTACAGGATGACAGTAATCTCCAAAAGTTCTTCATTCTTCAATAATTTAAGAAAATTATGCCAATAGTTGGAATTTTCCTATTTGATTAGTCTGCTAACTTTCATTTTTTGTATCTTGTTACTTTTGACTTTTAAAAATTGGTATTAAATTGAGCTATAACATGAAGTAAAATCTAAAATAGCTAAACTGAATAACAAATGTTGTATGAAAATGTGATAGACATAACAAAGTGAGGTAAGAGGAAAAAAACAAAAAATATAAACTTAAGGCTCATTTGCAGCTATTGTCAAATAATATCAAACATTTAAGACATATTCTACTTAACACTTTTGTTTAGGTTGGTTGTGGTGGCACATATCTGTAACTCCATAACCTGGGAGGCTGAGGCAGGAGGATTGCAGCAAGTTTGGGGCCAGCCTGTGCTACTTAGTAAGTTAAAAACCAGGCTGCACCATGAAGTATGACCCTGTCAAAAGAAAGAAAGAAAGAAAGAAAGAAAGAAAGAAAGAAAGAAAGAAAGAGAAAAGAGAAGAAGAAGAAGAAGAAGAAGAAGAAGAAGAAGAAGAAGAAGAAGAAGAAGAAGAAGAAGAAGAAGAAGAAGAAAAGGAAGGAAGGAAGGAAGGAAGGAAGGAAGGAAGGAAGAAAAAAACATTTTTAGGTGCTCGCATTATTTCTTATATATTTATTTCTTCTGTGAATGTCCTATGGTGTTAGCAATAGACACATATTAAACTTTATTTTGTCACAATGGATCATAAATTTAAGAGCAATAGAGAGACAACTGCAATACTTCCAGGAGCTAAACATACTCATGGAAGTACAGGATTCAAAGCAGGAAACATGTAATCAATAATTAAAACTTTATAGAATTTGTGTCGTACTGAATGTGAGAGTGATGAAAAGGAAGAGATGTGAATGGATTTTCTAGCCTTCTATGAAGATGCTCTTTCACAAATTAAAATACTTAACACAAAAAAGTAGAGCAGAGAGGTGTCTTAGTTACTCTTTCTCATTGCTACGACAAAATACATGTTGCCCAAAATGAAGGAATGAAGGGTTTATTTAGCTTATGGCTTTTGGAGGTTTCAATCCATAGCTAGCTCCAAGGCATGGTGGCATGGCTAAGGGGCAGCCATTCATGGTAGCAGCAAGCAACAAGAGCCAAAGGGCAAAAGGGAAGAGCAGGCCTCCTTCCCTCCCTTATATTGTGTGCCAGCTCCCTGCCCCTGGGCAGGTGCAGCACTCACACTACCAATCCCAATGCTAGAAAACAAACCAGGCACAAAAGCTAGACTCAGCTCCCTCCAAAGGACCTGCCCGCACGACTGCATGAAGTTTGGGGGGAACATTTAAACACAAACAATAACATATGGTAATTTAGTTTGTCATGTAATAAATTAGATACACTTTTGAATTATACATATGAGCCTGTTGGATGTGAAGTTGCAGTTGGATATATAATTTGGATCTCATTGAATAAGTCACTAACATAATGAGCTAGCTTTTAATCACTGACGTATCTTAAAAGTCACAAAGAGTGTGAAAGGAAAAAGCAACAATAAATCAAGGACTAACACTAACATAAAATCAATTGTAAGACATAGATATTTATTTAAACAATATCTTTAAGGGTCTTCAAGGAAGAATTTTCTGAAGTAGTGATAAAATATCAATGTGAAGCTCTAGGGCAGACTTGTGTGAAACATATGGGATGGAAAGTGCAAATGGTAGGAATCAGCTTGGCATGTGTGAGTGCCAGACAGAAGCCAGATTGGTGGTAACATAAAGAGTAAATAGGAAATTGATGAGGAGATAATATCTAGAAAATAAAGTGTAAAATTAGGGTCAAAATTTAAGAAGAGCAAAGAAATAAAAGGTTTGCAAGGTCTTGTCATTGAATGCTTTAATTCAGAATGGATACAGCTAACGTTGAAGGAATACTGAAAAGAAATATAGATAACACACTGGTAGTCTCAATTCATTTGTGTGAATCCCAAAACTTACTTATGGAAGTGCAATTGTGTTAGGTGACTTAGAGAAGTAAGGTGACAATGAATTATGTACATCATGACATGAAATAAGTACATGAGAAGGACATAATAAGACTTTAGGCAAAGATGACTGTTCACCACAGGTTTTTAAGCCAAAATGTAACATGGAAAGAATATTGACATTTATGTAACTTGTGTACAATACTTTAAATATATGACATTTTATAAGAAAGGAAATGTAAACTTATCCATTTTGAGATATACCAGAGTTGAAAAATAAGAAAAAGTTTATAAATTGTGACAAATAATAGCAAACTGTAGCTCAGAGTCAAATCTAGACTGCATGGTTTTTGTAAACAAAGATATATTTGTTCATACATTACTTGTGACTACTTTTGTGGTCTAATGCAGTCCAAGGCAGGCTGAAGAAGCTGCAGCAGATACCTTCTGAACCACTGCAAGATTAGTTGTCCCAATACTATATTAGTTTATCATATTTGAGTAAGAAAATGTATTACAATAGGTGAATGTCATAATAAAGTTTGTCCTATGAATTCTCCCTTCCAATGGAGGTCAGATGAGCCTCTGCTCTGTATATGTGACAACAAGCAGAAACGCTGAAATGCATCCAGAGTTTGGTGGCACATTTATTTTACTTCAATGGGAACTGATTGGGATCACTCCCAAAGTATTAGACCCCAAAGGCCCAGAAAGGGAAGTTTTTATGGAACTGAAAGGAAAATTATGTAGGTAGAGTACTTGGCTGTCTTTGATTAGTTCTTAAATATGCATCATAGTGGCTAACCACACATCTCAGTGATCAGTCATTTGTTTTTTGTTTGTTTTGTTTTGTTTTGTTTTGGGGAGGTGTATTGGGAATCAATCTCAGGGTCTTGCGCTTGCCAAGCAGGCAGTGTGGCCCTGAACTATATCCCCAGCCCTGAGCAACCATTTCTAAGAGACAGAGGTAAAAGGAACTTGTAACAGGCACTGTTACCTGGGCAACAAACAGACTGGCTGTGCGTGGGTGGCTGGGGGGTGCATTTTCTACTACATTTTCCTCCTGTTAGCTTCCCCAGCAAATGTTTTTTGGGCATGTTATATGATCTTTTGAGTTAAGGCCCAACTAGAAGCATTAATGTTAGGGTTGTCTGTGGTCTTCAGATAGGCCCTAGTCTAGGTCCCAAAACTGGAAAATTTTACCGGTTATTTTTTACTCTCTTGGCCATAGAGCTAAGGCAAAAATACAGTCCAAAATGGAAGCAAGGACTAGGGTAAGCAGCTTTAAAAGGCACAAAACTCAAGGGGAATAATGCGTTGAGATATGAAGCAATCCTGTGAATGGTGTTCTCAGTCTTCAGCTGTGTGTGGACTGGTCAGCATTCACAATAACCAGAGCAGGGCTTTGAGTGTTGTCTCTTCAGAGTGAGCCTCAGAGGAGCTGTCTGGTCCAGGTAGATTCTCCAGAAATTCATCAGGACTCTGGAATGGTGGATCTAAGGCTAGATTTCTGAAACTTGTAGAGGAAGTTAACATGCAGGGTTATATGTCTGTGCAGGAGTATCTACAGATATAGCTGGTCTTTTAGCTAAACTCTTATGAATCTAGTTACAAGTTGTTACTGTAGGGTTATGTTTTATTTTTTAAATGTTTTTTAGAGCTTGTATTCTATATGATATATGTAGTTTCTGTTTAATTACCTCTGCTACAAATGCAGGCCCATTGTCACTGCCAATGGTCAAGGGTAGGCCATATCTAGGGATGATTTTTCACAGCAGGGTCCTACAAACTTTTAGTGCCCTGTTGGCTTGGATAAAGAAGGCCTTAGGCCAGCCCAAGGAAGTGTATATGAGCACTAAGTCTCTCTGTATATCTTTAAATGGGGAGAGGTCAGGGCCAGCACAAGCTGGACATAAGGTCCAGCAAGCTGGGGGTAGGTCTGGCTCTGATTAAATGTTTTTCTGACTGAGGTTGATGTTTCAAACATTCGGATCTCTGAAGAGGGCTAAGAGTACAGGTTTGGTGTCACTGGTGGCAGATTTCCAATAGACAGTAGTGGGAAAGTTTTGTTCAAATTAACTTTTTTGAGGTGGCCACAGCATATATAGCCTGTCAGATGCCATTCTTAACAGAGATAGTTCCGTCTGTAAACAGGGTGCACACAACATCTGCTGAGGGTTCATTTTTAAGTCTGATCAGCTTGAGAACAGTTCATCTGTCTATGACAGGCAGTCAGGATCTGGTGGGCCCAGCGTGGTAGGCAGGTATGTGGCAGGATAGTGGTCCATAGTCATTCAGGAGGTCCAGTACAGTATGTGGTATCTAGAGAGGTCTTGGCCTACGGTGAGCTTGTTAGCTTTTTGGTCAGAACGACAGTGACTATTAGAGTACAAAGACAATGGAGCAGCAGTCCTCAGTGACTAGATCAAAGTATTTATACCGGTAGGTCATTGGGTGCTCCCGGGAACTGACAGTCCTGACTTCATTGTTTTTGTGAACTCAAGTATCCAGATTCTATATAAACCAATGGCTCCAAGAAATTTGCAGTCTCTTTCTTCTAACCACTTTCTGCCAGATATTGCAGCAGAGCTTTTGTGCCTTTTCATCAGGCAGCCTGTGTCTTTAATCAGAAGTGAAGTTTTATTTTGTGCTGGGAAACTAGTGAGGTCAGCTGTGAGGCCTCTTTCAAAGAGAATAAACAAGTTAAACACTCTCTGGGAGGTTGAGTCCAGGCCAGTTAAACTTTGGGTTCAGAACTGGTGTCATTTTAAAGAGAGGATGGCTTATAGGAGCAAACATAAGACAGAAAAAGGCATTTTTTAGGTCCAGGAAGGTGCACCAGCAGACTGTAGGTGGCAGAAGACTGAAGCAACTGCAGTGGCATTAGGAATTTGGAGATCTTAAACTGGCTCTACAGGCAGGAGAGGTGTATTTTAGTAGTGTGACAATCAACAAACGTTTTGTGGTTTTGAAGCCTGTTTCCTATCTCTCCTTCAGGGGGCCGTGACAGAGCTGGAAGAGACAGAGAAACTGGCTGTCTCAGAGAAAAGGTGCTGGTGGCTTGGCCAAATCTGTTGTAAAGCTTCCCCCAAAACAATGTGAGAATTTCCAAACCTTTGTAGCATTTGAGTCCTAGTGATCTGGAGCAATCCAAGAAGATTGCACCATTTGGGAACCACAAAGTCAGAGATGATGGCTGTGATGTTGATGTCACAGTTTATCAGGAGGAGAGGTGTGTTTTTACTTTGATGTAGGAGATTGTCTGACAGCAATGGGCATCTCAAGTCAAAGACAACCATTTGGCTCATACCTCTGGGAGGAGAGTTTTCAGAACTTCAAGATTGTGTTTATCTATCTCAGACTGATGCAGACATCATCTTCCTCTAAGAGAACAGTGAGAGTTGAAAGTGCAGGGTTAAATGAGAAAGAAGATGACTAACTGAGTGAAAAGAAGATGATTGCCTTTAACTTGAAGAGTAGGTCTCTTTCCCTGAAGTGGTATGGGGAGATGTCCTGCTAGGCTGCAAATTTGTGTCTGGCAGAAGGGGTAAGAGTCAAAATCCCAGGTACCCTGATGATGGTGACTTTTTGACAAAACAGACTTTTGAAGACAGGCAGTTCTGTTTCACTGTCTACCAGGAAAGTCATAGATTGGTTTCCAATATATATATGGAATTTTTTGAGACCTCTTATCTTTGAATTTGTAGGGGTATTTATTTTTAGTGGTCATAGTCCTTATATCAGGCTTCTGGATAACAGGAGTAACTTGACATATTGTTAAGATTTTTGTCCCCTCTTGGATGACTGTGTTTTTCTAGGTAGGGTGACCTTTGGGAAAAATCAGGGAAGCTCATTCATCAGAGCTGACAGGGCAAATTTTTCTCAGTCAAAATGTGAAATTCACATCACTTCTTGGCCTTTTGGCTAAGCTCAAGTGAAAATGTGAAACTCAGAAGGAGTTGCTGACAGTAATCTTGAGTGGGTGCCAGATGATGCCATCTGACCAAGATAGGAAACAGAAGACTCCAGAGTGAGAGCCTCTGTGGGTGAATGCAGGCAATGGCTATCTGGAACTAGTTCAATTGACTGGAAGTAGACAAGTTGGAAGTGGGAGTGAAGCTAAGAGTATTGGCAGCAATTGCAGCATCCAATGAAGGTGCCAAGGCAGAATACTCAGGGAAAATGGGCCTCTTTTTCCTTTTTTCTGTGAGCAATTTAGTTGCACTTTTAACTCCACAATCTCGGGAAAGTCCTGTTTCCTGCAGTCAGGGGCTTCAGGTTTTGACTAATTAGTTCTCATTTCTGGCTCCCTACATGTGTGTTGTGCACCCTTGAATGATAGTGCAACAGACAAAGGATAGGTGCCCCTCAGAGAGAGACCATTCATATGCCTGCCTGGCTGTGCCCCTTGCAGGGACTTAGGTGAGATTTAAAGAGAGTGCAAGGGTTCCATTATGCCAATGTCAACTGCCTTGGAATTACAGGTGAGGGCCCAATCAACCACAACAACCAGTGCTTCCCAGTCTAGGTGCACAGACAGAGCAGCCTATTGCTCATTCTGTCCATTCTACTCACTCACATATTCATTCAACAGCAGGCACTGAGAAGTTAAAACATTCCAACTCCCTTCTCTCAAGGGTGGTCCTGACTAATGAGAGATGATCAGTCAGTCTCTCCTTCTGTTCTGAGCTGAGCAGGACTGACAGTCAGACTAACTGGGGTTCCTCTGAGGACTAAACACAGAACAGGAGATGAAGTCACATATAAATGTAAAAATGATTTTTACCCCGCAACCAGGGCAAATAGGGTAAAATGTACAAGTAGTGGCTGGATAGCTGCTACAAAATATAGCTGTAAATTTCATTTATATTTTGACTTACTTCTTAATTCTGAAATTACTTTCTCTTGAATACATAAAAAAAGGGGACACAATAAAATGAAGTATTTTTCTTACCAGAATTAGGAAGGCAGGCAGGCAGAGAGACAGACAGACAGTGTCCTCCTCCCTTTGGAGTCCAGTGTTAGCCAGCAGGGATCCAGAAATCCTCCTCCAGACCTCCAAGGGAACTTGAGGCATCTCGAGGGCACACTTTCCCATCAGCACTTGCTCTGTCCACGAGGGCAATGTTGACCAAAGAGGTCAACATAGTCAGTCTTTCTAGCTAACACACCAGATTCGATGGCAAGAAGAATGATGGAACAACACCTAAGATTTGAAGCCAGATTTATTTTATGTTGATGAGCACTGATTGGGACCATTCCAAAAATATCAGACCTTGAAGACCCAGGGAGGAAGATTTTCATGGAGTTGAAAGGGAAAGTACAGAGGCAGAGTACTTATCTGTCTTTTATTGTTTCTTACAATATGTATCATATGACCCACTATGCATCACAGTGACAAGTCATTTCTAAGTGGCAAAAGTAATAGGAAATTGTAATCAGAAATATTACCAGGCAACAGAAGACTGGAGGGGGGATGCATATTCTGCTACAGTGTTAATTGTTAAGGATCAAGTAAAAGAGATATCATCATTTTATGGCCTTTCTTACTGCAGTTTTGGGGACATAACTTGTAGTCTCTTTTAAAACTTTCTCCTTGAGATAAAATTCTGTTTCCATTTTCATTGCATTGTCTTATTCAAAATATGTGGTCATGTTTACTTCAAGGAAGGAGGATGTGAAGTCTCATCAACTGAACATTTTATAAACACTCCCTATGGGAACAAAAGTAATAAAAGTAGAAGGATGTAGAAAGAATAGTTATGTATGGTGAAGTAATTGTCACATCTGGAGTAGCATGAAGTATATGGCAGCTTTGAAGAAAGGATGGATTAGGAGTCCAGGAGGCACAAATTTATCTGATGAAAATACATAGTGACGGAAATATGAGTGATATATCAGGCAGCATATAAAGATGTGTCCATTGTAATGCCATTTGTGCTATGGTAAGGACTAATAAATAACATTCATGTTTATATTGTGAAATATTTAATTTTAATGGATCTGATTCCTACATTTTCCACATATCCTTTTTTTTTCCTTCAGAAAAAACATGTACAGCTCCTTATATTCCAAATGGTGTCTACTCACCTCAAAGAATTAAACACAGAACTGGAGATGAAGTCACATATCAATGTAAAGATGGTTTTTATCCTGCAACCAGGGGAAATAAGGTACAATGCACAAGTAGTGGCTGGATACCTGCTCCAAGATGTAGCTGTAAGTTTCATTTATGTTTTGACTTACTTCTTAATTCAGAAATTACTTTCTCTTAAATTTAAAAAAAAAGCTTCTAAAAGGGACTTAATGGAAAATATGACAAATAGTTGGTTTTATTGTGTCTTCCTTTTATGTATGTAAGAGAAAGTACATGTTCCTGTACATAATGATTACATTCATTTTGTAAAGTTGGTACAGGTATATGATACATCTTGATTCTACTTCTTTACAAGTAGTCAATTCTAAGTATTATAAAAAGCACAGTTTTAGTAAACTTCAATCTTGCCTTAGGTATTTTCTTATTGCTGGGATAAAATACTCACCATACACAAGTTAAAGGAAGGGAAGTGTATTTTGGTTCATGATCTGTAGAGCTTTCAGTCTAGTGTGGACTAGCTCCAAGGCAGGATGGTCTGACAGAGGGGAAAAAGTTCATGGGGGAACAGGTAGGAAACAGTGGCCCTCAAGAGAGTAGGACTATACCCTTAGGCCATGCTCACAGTGACCCACCTCTTCCCACCTCCCACCAGGCTTCACCTCCCAACATCACACCCAGCTATAAATCCATTAGTGGACTCACCCAGTACCGCACACCCATGGTCCAGTCCCCTCCCGAAAACTACACCTATGAGTGCATAAGGCTTTGGGAGACAGCTAGATATAAACTATAATGAACCTCCTAACTTCCTGCCATCCCAAATCAAGCACATTCATGTGTAGAAATATATGATTCTATAGTTAATCAAATTCTTTCAATATTTAAATGAGACAAGGGGTAAGAATAGTGCCATTTAACACACACATTAATCACAACAAATTTCCTTTAAAACATATTTGCTTAATAACTAATCCTTACTAGCTCATAGTTTCTATGGGTCAGGAATATGGGGATAACTTAGTGGAGTAATTCTAAGTCACAGTGTCTTTCTTTAGTATAGTTAGGAAATTGCCACAGGTCTTAATCTTGTGAAGGCTTGGCCAGGCTGCAGAATTCATTTCCCACACATCATATTTCAGCAGGAATCCTTGGTTCCTTGCCCATTGTCCTATCCATAAATTGTTTGGATGATATATAATTTTCTCCAGAGTTACTGATCTGAGAGAGTGGAGGAGGCCTGAATACCATATATAATCTACTCATTTCAACTGGAAAAATACAAATGATAATGAATCTACATTAGCACACATCATGGAGATTCCTACATGCCAGGTTGTATGACATGTGGCAGGCTAATCTACCTTATCCTAGGACAGCTAATTTCTTTGACCCAAACCTTGGTTCTAGAATAAGGTAGATTAGCAGCAGTTGTAAAAACTAGTAAATATTTTAATCAATTCAAAGATTGATTTGCATTGACACTGTGATGGAACCAATTTAACTGCCAAGGAAGCCATAATCTGTCCTGGCAGAAGTGTGTGATGAAGAATGAGCTTACTCTAAGTACTCCCCACTCTGTTGATCAGTCTGTGTGGAATATTACATTTGCTTCAAGGAATTACTTTATAAAAAAAGACACAGATTCAAATGTGGCCAAATGATAGAGAAGAATAGCAAAGGAATTCAGGTTCATCATTATAATGATACCTACCTTTAATTAAGTTTCCTTTTCATACTTTTAGTTAGACATTTCACTGTGACTCAGAATTACTTCATTTTATTAATGTTCCATGAAGCATCTCAAATGAGATGGATGCCTATATGTGTTCTTCAGTGAACCATTCATTTTTAAATCTACTCTACCACTTAATGGGGAATTTAATTGATTTTAAAAAAAATCCCACTTCCATAAATCTGAAAATGGAAGTTTGCTTAAAACATCATTATTGCTAATTCACATAGGCCTTGACAAATCAGATGTAATTTGCAAAATCCAAGGGTAAAAAGAAAATACTCCATATCTTCAAATTGTGGGTAGACAAAATAAATATTATATAGAAAGTATAAGACTAAAAACTAAATATTTTAATCTTATTAATGAAATCTTCATAAAATGAGAAAATATCTTTCAGTAAGAGGTTTGTACTGTATGCAAAGAAAGTATAATTAGATGTCATTCTCTAGACTTTTGTTAAAGAAAGACTTTTAGAACAAGCAAGAATTCAAAGTTTATAACCCCCATAACAAATACGTGAAAATTTCTTTAAAAATTTCTGTGTCAAGTAAAACCATGTAAAAAATAAAGAAAATTCACACTGTTTGTTTTATGTCTTGGATGTATGTAGGTCTGAAAATTATTTTCAACATGTGGTACTAAGGTTTATTGAAAGGAGAATGATATCTCATAGAAAAAATACTATTATGGTATTAAAAATCCTAGATTATATCTAAATAATTTTATGAAAAGGGCAAATTTTCAGAAAATATTATATATAACCTTTCAATATAATAAAATCACATTAACATAATGTTAATATTACATAATAGATAAGGTATACTCCATAAGACATAATTATACTGTATCTAATTTTGAAATATTTTAGCATTAGAATAATTTCATTTTCCCATTAAAATTAGAAATCAATGGTTATCACAATCATAACTATTTGGATAGTAACAAATATCTTAGTCTTTTTCTCTGCTGAATCACAAGAATAATTGTAGTTTCATTATTAAAACCTTCTCATATACCTGAATCATCTGAATTCTACAACTTTTGTTGTGCTGGAAACATCAAATTATATATGTAATAATGTTAATAATAGAATATAATTCATTGATCAAATGAGTCATTTCTTTTATAGTTGTTCACTAAAGTAAAATCTTTTTTTTTGTTTGTTTTTTAATTATAAGTGAAACCTTGTGACTTTCCAGAAATAAAACATGGATATCTATATTCTGAAAATACATATAGACCATACTTTCCGGTACCTATAGGACAATATTTCAGATATCACTGTCATGACAACTTTGTGTCCCCTTCCCAATCATCCTGGGATTATATATATTGCCGAAAAGAAGGATGGGCGCCAAAAGTACCATGCATCAGTAAGTAAAAGTCTTTATAATTATGTATGTATAAATATATAATGGTGAATATATATGTATATAAATATATATGTATATGTAGATAGAAGAGTTCATGAATGTCTTCAGGTAAGACTTGAGTATCAAAAATGAAGTCAATATATGTATGAACAAAAAATTTTTGTCTTTCATGAAGAACTCTATGAAAATCAGAAGAAAAATATAGAAATTTTACAAGAATACTTAGTTTTAATTACAAAAGCTAAAAATAAAAGCATTGATCATTGATTTCACTTTTTAAAGAGGCATTGGGCAGTAATTATAGTGAATTCATTGCACTTTATACTAGGTGCTTATGTATTCCTGTTCAAATATTGTAAAGTTGTGTTTTAGTTTAGCATTTTCACCAAATTAATGTTTGTTCATTTTTTAAAAAATTTGTCATTTTTTGTGGTCCTTAGGAAGGTGCTATCACAATTATGTTGAAAATGGATATAATCCGTATAGAACAGAAACATATTTACAAGATGAATCTGTAGAGGTTAAGTGTTATCGTGGCTATAGTCTTCCAAATGGGCAGAACAGAATTACATGCACAGAGAATGGCTGGTCCCCTCTCCCCAAGTGCAGCCGTATCAGTAAGTAAAGTACTCTGTGATCTTACTATGCTCATGATTTTCTAAGACCATCTACATTAACTGTCATAAAAGGTTTATATTAACTTGCTTTGTTTTTGAAGTATATAAATGGATATAAAGTTTAATGATAAGAATGTAGCAAAATAAATGCACTTCTCAGTAGATTAATCAAGAAGACAAAGAATTGAATAATTTGTCTTTTTATATTAAATCATATTAATATGTATTCTGAAATCATTTAATCATTAAACTCAAAATGATGATGGAATGAGAATTTAAATAGAAAATAAAAACAATGATAACCAAAAATGTGTATGTTATATTGAAGAAGTGATATGACATTTTTACAGTAGTAGATATTTGTCTTTGACTTTCTCTGTGATATGTAGCTAAGAATGGATTTTCTGGAACATAAAATGTGAGAACATTTTCTCTAGTGATTGTACCAATATACAGTACATGAATGGCAATAGTTCCTTTTTGCTCTACAAGCTTGATAATGACTGGGTGATATCACATTTTAATATTTACAAAATAAATGGCTGTTATAAAGCAGTGTTGGTGTGCATTTATTTTCTCACTATGTGGGTTTAGTATATATTGTCATAGGTTAATTGACAGTTAATTATCCCAATCTTAATTTAATTTGGGGGGGGTTCTAGTTTTTGTTGGAGTCTTAGTAATTCTAAATACTAATTCTCTTTCAGTTACATGTATTGTAAATGTGATCATGATTTCTATAAAATGTACTTTTTCTTTAATATTTATTATAAACACAAGTCATTCCCTCTTCTATAAAGCTAACAATAGTTTAATAATTTTTAAAATAATGTTTGTCTTCTGCAAAAATAGATGTTATATATTTTTATTCTGAAAATTACAGTATATTTCATTTTTCCTATTCATGTTTTAACCTATTTTGTGTTTTTTTATGTACAACTCCATTTCCCTAATAAAAATTTTGAGATTGGTACATTTCTCTAATAGCTTTATATTGTATTTTTTCCATATATCCTAAATATGTATTATATATGCATATGCATACATATATGCAATAAACATTATCTATATCCTAAACCGATAAATTTAATTGTTACTCTGCATATTCTCTTTTGTGATATTAGGAAATGTGTTTTCTGCTGTTGTTTTTGTAACCCTCTATCTTAATTACTATAAATTTATAAGTATGAATATATAATCAAATATTTTACCTATATTTAAAATCAGCTTATCAAGTTTTTTAAATGACCTTGTTGAGATTTTTATTAGAACTATCATGAATCTTAAGAGAAGTTTATGAAGACTCATAGCTTTACAACTTTGAGTTGTATTTAATAATGAGATATATTTCTAAAGTTTTTAAAATCTTTCACTGCCTGTTCATTGTGTTCTAGTATATGTTCTTGCTCATAAGAAAGAAGCTTTTACCTTTAACTATTTTTATAGACAACATGTATATTAATTATTTAAACTCTAAGAATGTTCTTTTTGTTTTTGATGATTTTAAATTTCACATTACTATCAATCTGTTTAAAATTTTTAATGAGCTTTGATGGCCTTTGACTTTACTCAATGCTACATTTGTTTATATTCTTAATTTTCTATCTAGAGTTTCTGTTGTTTGGGTTGACCTGCTTTGAATATATTATTTTTCTCTGATTTTTATATCTCTTTTATATTCTATTTGAGCAGATTGATGTGGCTTTTTTATTTGAGTAACTCAATAAAATTTACTATCTTTTACAGCTATATGTTTACTTTCTTAAAGGTCATTTTTTGTAAAATCACATTTATTTTAGTATGAACTATATAAACTAAAATTCACATATATTTAGTGTGCAGACCAAAGATTACCAAATGAGGATGCTTCTATAACTACAAATCCAGTCAAACAACAGACAGTTTTAAACTTCTAGGAAGTTCTCTTATTCCTTTTTCACTCAACCTTCCCTCAGCTCCACCATCACACGAAATCAGTGTTCTTTTTATCATTATAAGTTAGGTTTATATTTAGCTTGTTTTTTCAATAAAATCTGTCATTGTATGTCATTTCTTGCATTAGTAATTTTTTGTGGCATATGAGACATAGCTGTACAAAATTTGATTATCTGTTCATTTATTAATGAACATTTGGATTATTTTCATATTTTGAAAGTTATAATTGAGCAATTTATGATCACTTAATCAAACACCAGTCTTTAGATCAAACATACTTACTATTTTTTGGAAAAATATCTAAATGTGAAATTGTGAGCTCATGTTTGTGCACATGATTAAGCTTACAAGATTCTTCCATAGGATTATTGAACTATTTTCCATTCCCACCAGCAACGTACATGGGTTCTGATGGGCTCACATTCTCATTAACAAACAGGATGGACAGTTTTTTCCATTTTAATCATATTAGCATATGGAAAATGGTATGTCATGTTTTAGTAATGTTTCTGGTTGACCAATGATGGGGTGCAAATTTTTATTTACTTTTCAGTTTTATCTTCTGTGAACTTATTATATTTTTCCAGATTGAATTATGTAGTTTATTTTACATTGTAATAGCCCTTTAAATATACGAGATGCAGTTATGTTTTCAGATATTTTGTGCAGATTTTCTTACCTTCTGAGTTTTTAGTAGTTTATTTCCAAGAACATATTTCTCTACTTTTTGATGAAATCTAAGTTAATCCATTTTTCTGACATACTTTGCTAGTCAAGCTTGCCATAAAATTTTGTCTATAAAGTTTGAATACTTATTTTTACATTTATGTCTGTGTCTGACCTCCAGTTATTTTATGTATGTAATGAAATTTATTTTTGTATGGATTTCCAGTTGTAGTGCAATTTTGGCAAATGATATTTACTTGCTCTTTGAGAAACTTGAAACATTTGTCAAAAATTGATGATAGTTTTGTGTATATGTTAGATTTTTTATTCTTTTGCTTTGATATATATATTTCTTCTTTGTTTCACTGTGTCATCTCTTCTGCATTATAATTTGAATCATCGGACTTGGTTTTTAATTGCCATAGATAGAATAATGGTTTCTGCAAAGACACCCATTCCTTGGAATCCATGAGTTTGATACTCTGCACAACAGAGGGGACTTATTATGACCTTGAAAGGGGCAGTATATTCCAAGTTAAATATATGGAAAAATAAAAGGAGAGAAAGAGAGAGACACAAGGAGAGAGAGAGAGGACTGAGAAGAGAATGAAGGATCAGATAGGAATTCAGTGTCGCTTACTAGTTTTTAGCCCATTGTACAGGGCACCTACAATAAAATAGATTTCGTGATTAGCTGATGCACAACCAGGAGTCCCATTTAAGGCCATAGTCCTCAAGCAGCATAGAAAAATTTGATATAATAATCCATATTTAGACTGATGTTCCAGTCAAGATTATTTAAAACTGGATAAAACAGACTTTATCATCACTACTGAAAAGTGAGTCATTGCTACATTTAGTATTATATAATCCATTATCTATTCTTTTCCTCAAAGTTATTATTTAAACTGACTAATAATATTCCTTGATTTGATACAATATCTCTCCTGCTATCAAACAACCCATTTTTGTGACTCTAGCTTTGGATTTGGATTTGGTAAAATCTCCAACTTTTTGTTTAGTTTTCTTTTATGTTTTTGGGTTTTTCCCCACCCTGATGAATGTTCTTTGTCAATCTGGCTTAATTTACTCAAAAGAATTTTACTGTGATTTTTAGGCATTGTAAATTGGTCCGATTATTTAACTACTTAATGATGGTCATTTAATCAGTGTCTTAACTCAATATTCAGACTAATTTATCATTACATCATCGATACATATTCAGTTGTTAGCTGTAATATTTTCAATTAAATCAAATCAGAATCTCACATAACTATATTGCGACCATAAGCAGAAGTAATTCAAAATATACTTGAATAAGTGCAGTAAGAATATACTGGAGTGTGTTCTGCATAAGTGAAAATAGAGTGTGGTTTTTGAAGTAGTCACTAAAAGAAACATATCAGTCAAATAAATCATCAAATAACAATTTCCTTTAGTTTGTTGTGAAATTTCAGTTATTAATACCATTTTGGCCAAAGCTTCTAAATAGCCCTCCATATTTAAAAATATTATTTTTTTATTTTAGAGATAAAATCAACAAAATAAAATGGAACAAAGCCAATCAAAACAAAGCAGCAAAATTGGTACAGAACTTCAGAGCAGGATACTAGGAAAACAACAGTAGCTGCCATAATATATCTTGTTGTCTTCACATTAGTTGTCCATTCATCAGGTATAGCAGAATCAAACAAAAAAAACAGAATAAAATCAATCAAAACTGAACTTTGAATAAAGCACAACAATTAATTGGAACAAAACACAGCACTTCACAATTAATTGGAGTAAGAACAATATCAGACTTCAAAAACAGACAGAAGGAAATACCACATATTTGCTATATTGCTACTGTCATCTTCCCATTAGATGCTTTTAGGTACTTTTTATACCTTGGTTGTTTATGGTGATGTGGGGCAAGGTTTGGGATTGAATCTCAGCCCTCATTCTGGTAGGGTCACAGGAGGCACTGACTTTTCTCTTTCTGGCCCCTGCATGGCTTATCAGAAAAGCTGGTTAGTTGGCTTCTTGTTTGGCGCTTCTCAGGCCCAACATGGCCAGTTCTTAGGAGGCACTGACTTTCCCATTTCCAGACCCTATATGGTTCGTGTGGCTTACCAGAAAGGCTAACTAGTTGGCTCCTTATTTAACAATATTTTTCACTGGCTATATTTGATTAAGTAAAGAATATGTATCAATAATCTTCTTACATCCTTAAAGTTGAGGTTTTTTTATATTCCTACATAATAGCTTTTTAAAAAAATCTATATAAAGAAACATTTTTTGTTTTACAGCTCTTGCTTATGATAAATATCATAATAAGCAACAGCTCTCTCTTTGCAAACTTTTCTCATGCTTTCCCTTTGTAGACACACCATGCTCTACCCCATCACTTGGTAATCACCAATCTGCTTTTGATACTCATAAAGTTGCTTGATCCAGAGAGTAACATAATGAAATAATTCAGAATGTCTTATGCTGAATCTTTGTTTTTTTATTTTTTTATTTTAAAAAGAATAAAACAAAAGAGATCAGAACAGAACAATGCAAGCAACACAGCACTTCACAACAAGACAACTGGATATCAACAGTAACTATCATGTCTCTTTTCTTCTAAATAGTTGAGCATACCTTCACATACAAAATATCAAACATAACAAAATAGTATAAAACCATTCAAGAGAATGAAATCATTACAGAACTTCAAAACTAAATATCAAGAAATGAACAATGGCTACTATAATATTTCATTTTCCTTAAAAATTTGTTTATATCATCACACATAATAAAATCAAATAAAACACAACAGGATAGAACCAATCAAAACAGAAGAACAAAAGCATGGTAGGACTTCAAAACAAGATGACAGTAAATCAGCGATGGCTACCATAATGTCTTGTTTTCTTCAAAATAGCTGTTTACACCATCACACATAATAAAATCAAACAAAACAGAATAAAACCAATCAAACCAATGAATGAAAGCATTATAAGACTTCAAAGCAATATAAGAAACTATGATTACTATAAAATATCCCATTATATTCAAAATAGCTGCCTCTACTATCTGACAGCATAAAATATAACAAAAGAAGACAGCACAAAGCCAAGCTTAACAAAATTGTGTAAATAATGCAAGAGTTCAAGATAAGACAATAAGAAATTGACAGTAGTTTCCACCTTTCTCTCCCAGGTGTTTCCTCCCCTTTGCTCTTACATTAACTATTTTGATTTTGGATCCCATTAACTCCTTCTATTTCTTATGCTAGAGTTCACGTGTATGAGTTTGAACTGCTTCGGCCATGGACATGATCTCCAGTTGTGTCCATTTACCTACCAGAGCCTTGAGATTATTCTACTTTATATCTGGGTAGCTTTCCACTGCATGAAAATACCATATCTTTCTTATCCATTCTGTGGTTGAAGAGTGAGTTACTCTTGCTTTTTCTTTGGTCTCCTGTCACATGGAACACTTGTTTTCTCTCCTTTTTCTCTCCTTTGATTTTCAGTCTCTGAATTTCCTTCCCAGTTAGATGTGTTTCTTGTATACAGTATATCGATGGATCTTGTTTCTTGATCCACTCGCTCTGTGTTTCTTTTTATTGCTGACCTGAGGCCATCTGCATTAATGGTTACAACCGGTATACATTGGTTTGTCTCTGCCCTGCTATCCTCCTGTTGTTGGCCCTCAATTTTTCCCTTTCATTGAATTGCCTATCTTGTTTGGTGACCCCCCTCCTCTGCTGCTGTCCCTGAAACCATGGTCATCTTTATCTCTCTCTAGAATATTCTTTAGCACTCTCTGTGGGGTTGGTTTGGTAGTTGTGAATTCCTTCAGTTGCTAATTATCATGGAAGTATCTTATTTTTTAAGGGTAGATCAATCTGAGTTCAAAGTTGTTTTCTTTCAGGGTTTGAAACACTTCACCCCAAACTCTTCTTGACTTGATCATTTGTGTTGACAAGTCTGCTGTGATTCTGATTGGTTTTCCTTTATAGGTGATCTGTCTCTTTTCTCTAACAGCTTTTAATATTCTGTTCTTGTGCTGAATTTCTGGGGTCTTGATTATTATATGTCTGGGTGTAGATTTACTTTGGTTATGGTTAGTTGGAGTCCTATATGCCTCACTTATCTTCATCCCAGACCTATTTCCCATGTTTGAGAAGTTTTCTTCTATTACTTCTGTGAATGTCTTTTTAATTTCATTTGTGTTGACCCCTGCTTCTTCATTGATACCTAGCACTCATAAATTATGCTTCTTTGCATCATCTTGCAGCCATTAAGTTGTTATTTCCTGATTCTGTGTTATTTTTAAGGAAATTAAGGATGATTACCATAATATGTCCTCTTATTTTTGGGATAGTTGACCGTGTCCTCAAGTCTAGTGTAAGTAAACAAACTAAAACAGCATGTAATCCATCTAAGCAGAGTGATGAGAATAATGTAGATTTTAAATCTTGTTACCCAATTAACAATATCCTCTGCCTTCCTTTTTTAGATAATTCCTCCCCTTTCACTCCCATAGGGTGCACTGCTTGTTTTGGGTCCCACTGCCTCCCTATATAGAGCAGCTCAATGGACCCTATCTCCTGATCTACTCTGCCTGTGTTTCTCTCTGTTAATATTTCAAGGCCATCTATACTAGAGATTACAGCCAATCTTCTCTACCTTATTTCTTCTATGCTGTTTTTCTGCCATTGGTTGTCTATTTTTCTGTTCCACTCCACTGTCTGCCCCGTTCACTGAGGCCTCTCTGCCATTGTTCCTGAAATGCTCGTATTCTTTTTCTCTCTCTCTAGAATGTCCTTCAGTATTTTTTGTAGGGTTGGATTGGTGGTCACAAATTCTCCCAGCTCCTCTTTATCATGGAAGCATCTTGTTTCTCCATTAATTTCTAGAGAAAGTTTTGCAGTATACATCAATCTGGGCTGGAGGTTGTTCTCCTTGAGGGCTTGAATTACTTCACTCCAAGTTCTTCTTGACTTGATGGTCTGTGTCAAGAAGTCTGCCATGATTTTGATGGGTTTTCCTGTATAGGTGATCTGTTTCTTTTCTCTGACAGATTTTAAAATTCTGTTCTTATATTGAATTTCTGGGATCTTGATTATTATGTGTCTGGGTGTAGCTCTGTTTTGGTTGTAGGTGGCTGGAGTTCTGTATGCCTCATACATCTGTATATCATTTACTTTTTCTATGTTTGGGAAGTTTTCCTTAATAATTTCTGTGAATAGCCTTTGCAATTCCTCTGTTTTGACTCCTGCTTCTTCATTCACATGCTTTATTCTTAAGTTATAGATCCTCTTGTTGTCCTCTAGCCTTTTGTATTGTTACTTCATGCTCCCTTGTTATTTTTAAGAGATCTTCCTTTTCATGATCACACATTGCAAGCCTGTGTTCAATTTTTGATAGTCTATCTTTGGTTTCTTTCAAGCAGTTTTGCCAGCTTTCTATGGAGTCTTTAGTTTCCTGATAATCTCTTTGAATCTGCTTCATGAATCCTAGGTTTGCTTTATATTCTTCATTGAATGTTTCTCTCCTTTTGTGTTCCTCCATTCTTCTGTCTGTGTCTTCTTGAGAGGTACTCAGCCTTTCTTTTATTAATCTACTTATCTCTTATTTAATTTGAATTAATATTTCAGTTTTGATCTCATTTACAAGGTCCCGAAGATATCTCTTTATGTCTGCTGATGCTGTTTGATGTTGCATGTTTGCTGCCCTCAATCTCTTTTGCATTTACCTCTCCTGGATCAATACCCCCAGGGTTGGAGGCTGGGGCTTTTTTCTTATTTCTCTCTCTCTTCATGTTTTTGGTTCCTTCCATACAAGTGTATAGTGCAATTCCCAGCCCCTTTTCTTGTTGGTTAAGGTTCCTCTGGAGCATGCAGGCTAGGGGCTTCTGCCCTCTGCAGTCCGCTATCAGAGATTAAAGTTCAAGCAAGGGCAGTGTGCGCTGGCTCCTCCCCTCTGGGGCAGTCAACCTTTGCAGGCCTTCACTGAGTCAGTGTGTGCTGTGCTCAGGGAATTAATTTGTAGTGACCCACTGGGTCCTGGCCAGGGGCGGGGCCCAGTCCAAGCAGATCCCACCAATCCATTTGGTGAGGGGAGTAACCAACTGAAGCCACTTCTTTATGGCGTTAGGGCTGTCCTGCCCAAATCCTACCTGTCATCCAGTTGCTTGGCCCTTTCCTGTGGGAGGGTCTTAATTCCATCACTCACCGCATGTTGATGCTGGTCCCTGAGAACTGCTGGGCTCCCCAACCTCTGACCTAAGTGCGGCTGTGGTAAATTCACGGTGCCTCTGGGTGGGTCGCGTGCAGGGCTGGTTCCAGGAGAGTTGCACGCAGGGCTGTTCAGCTCCATGCTCAGGGCTGCTCAAGCCACTCGCATCGGCGCAGTTCGGTGGGTCAGGTCAGTCTCAGGCTGGAATTCAGGTGGCTCAGCAGAGCTGCGTGCTCCGCTTCTCTAATGGTAGCCCTAAGACCTCATATTTGAGCAGTTGTTTTCACTTTAGTTTCTTCCTGCATTGCGAGACTCCATCTCCCTCTGTTTGCATCTCTCCAGGGTGTTCTATTCTGGCATTTGAGCTGTCTTTCTCAGAGAGGATCCATATCCTGTTACCTACTGGCCCACCATCTTTGGAGTGTATTGAAATACATATTAATAATGTATTTACATAAAATGCAAATATTACATTTTCCTCACAGTATTCACAAATAATATATAAGAATGATGTAAACCATCCATAAAATACTATTTTTCAAACATAACATTTTAGAGTCTCTGACTCTACTTTGGCTTCTTAAACTTTGTATATAGTACTCAATATATTTTGTTTTTGGCTTATTTTGAGGAGGTACTGAGAATCAAACTCAGGACCTCATGCTTGCCAGGCAAGTGCTGTACTGCTGAGCAATATTCCTGGTCCTTGACATATGTATTTTACTATTTTCCTCAAGTGTTTAAAGTATATATATATATATATATATATATATATATATATATATATATATATTCAAACATACAAAATATAGACACCAGATGGGAAAAATCATGCATATTGACTAAGGAAGGTAATATTTGACAATCAAATGGCACCTTGACTTATGTTACTCTATTCATGATGTAAGGTGGGAGATATTGTATACTGATAGACTTGGAAAAAAATAGATGAGCACACATAGAAATAGGAAAAATACTTCTCCAAACAGACAACTGTAACCCAGAAAGTATATTTAGATACAGGGATGTCTGAGACTTTCCTCTCCATGCTCTTCCCCAAAGGTGGCAAAGAAGAGACATTCTTTCTTACTCTTTCTACAACCAGTGTCAGCCTCCACAAATACTTTGGAAAGATAGAACTAAAGGAGCTGGGAATGTTCTCAAACTTTTTATAACATATGGAATATGCAAGAGGAAGCAGCATGACAAAGATTGATAAAGTCAGCAAAAATTGTTCAATATTGAAATCGACTTATTCCAGTTTTTGTCTTTCAATAAAAGCAAAACTGTGGAAAGAAAAAAGATTAGGTTAGTTATAATAAGAACATGATAAGAATTATAAAATAATGATAAAGTACTAGCATTTATGAATAGGATAAAAGAATAATGATATTTTTACCTCATGAGAAGATAGTACATGTTTGCTAATGTTACATAGATTTTACATGTCACTAAGAAAAATGATACAATTAAAATATAACAAACCTAAGTCAGTGTTGGTATAAAGTGCATGATACTTTTAGAGATGCTAAAAATGAGATTAAAAAATAGTTTTACAGTTGACAAATTTGAGCAGTCTTCAGAGACAAAGTTCTGGACCTGATTGTCAGCAAGACCCCTAAGCAGTGTAGGAGGATGGGACAGGCACCTGGGCTCCTCTAATTCCAGATTTACAAGGATGTAGCAGGGTATGGAGTGGGTTTCTCCAGACCTATGCAGCCACTGGGGTCTTGCTGACAATCAGGGCTGCTTCTCTCATCCTGTGTGTACACACTGGGACTCCCACAATGGTGGCAGCCACACAGGGGTGTGTTTGTCTGATTCTGATAGTGGATGACGGCTGTCTGAGGGAAATAAGGACCTCAAATGGTGGCCTATTGATGCACAGGGCTTACCTGGCTTTGTGGCCCTGCTCCTTCTGGCTGCCTGCAGAAAGTAACCTTCTGGTGACAGCTCCCTGAAGGTGAAGGTGGATCTTCTGGTTTTCTCTGCCCACACTGGCCACCTGTAGGATGTGGCCTTTTGGTGGCGGCACACAGCAGGCAGAGGTGGATCTGTCTGTCTCCTTTGGCCCATACTGGGTGTGTGGAGGAAAGGGCCTTCTTGTGGCAGCCCCTGGCAGGCAGAGGTGGGTCTTCGTCTGGTTCTCCCTGCCCACGCTGGGCATGTGGAGGAAAGGGCCTTCCAGTGGCAGCAACTGGCAAGTAGAGCTCTTCTGCATCTTTGAATAAGCATAATTCCTCTTGCTGAGTTCATAATACAATGTTTATATTAGGTTAAATGCACCAATCTCTTCAAAATTTTTCAAGATTTTGTTATTGTAGTCTTTCATTTCCATGTGAATTTCAGAATCAACTTGTTCATTAGTAAGAAATTCTATGCTTTGTTCTTGATTTATTTGGAATATACATATAGATCAATTTAAAGAAAATTGATGTCATAACATTATTGGATTTTTAATCAATAAATGTGATATTTTCTGTCTATTTAATTTAGATCATGTTTGTTTCTTAGAGCAGGTTTTTTGTTTTTTGTGGTTTTAGCATGGAGATCCTATATGTATTTTGTTAGATTTATAAATATGTCATGTTAAACATAATTGCATTGTTGTTATCTGTGTTTTCTTTAGTGAACTGTTATAAGCTATGATTTTTATAGCTTTTTAACCCATTTAGTTATTTAATTTATTGATAAGATGTGATTCACAATATTTTCTTATTATTCATTAAATATATGTAAAAACTATAATGATACTGTTCTTGGTTCCAAATATTGGCAACTTGTCTCACTTCAATTTTTTTTACTAACAAAATTTTTAATGCCTATCAATTTTTGAGATCTTCTAAAATAATGAGATTTTGGTTGTTGTTACACATGTACCCATATATGTGTGTGTGTGTGTACATATACATACATATAGTACTTTTCATTGTGTTAGTTCAGGTTTTTATTGTTTCCTTTTGTCTGCTTACTTTAAGTTCACTCTATTGTACTTCTTACTATGTCTTAAGATAAAAGGTAAAATAGTTTATATGAAATACTATTTTTTTCTTATACAGACATTTTTTTAACCCCTGGGAGGGTAATAAAGGAAAATTTTTTTATTCCATATTTTTGTATATTTAAATTTTCACAAAATCAATGTATTTATAGATTCTGCATATTAATTTATTTTTAGAAGAACTAGAAGAGTCCACTTAAACCAAACTTTCCATTATTTGCAGTTAATCAAGGATTCTGTCATTTCAATGAGCTCTAAAATAATCTTAACCAATAATTTCCAGTTTTCCTACTTTACATGTGGCAATAGTTTATAGAAAATCCATTTTCATACTCATAGGTTAACTCCAGTTCGGTGCATTAATAAGGTTTAGATAATGTCTTTTACATCCAAACTTAGAAATGAATATATTTGGTAACGAGATACTTTGTATTGCTATCTCTTTCATTTATGTTGCTATTGGGGGAGTGGTTTAAAATCCATGCCTGCCCAAGTAAAAAAATGTATCTTTAAATTACATAGATTCTCAGGCACCAAATCTAAAGATTTTGAGATTATAGTTATAAGAGAAGGAAATATTCTCTAGAAATGCTCTGTCCTAAATCTTATTCAGTGATGATATAAAGGTATGTTTAAAAAATGACATTGCCTGGACAATAATTACAGAATACAGACTCTCACAGAGTGCAAAAACAAAATCCAGAGTAAAGTTTTCTTTTCCTTGAAGGGGCACTGAAATAATTCTTAATGATGTTCAAAAGCACAAAAAAATATTAAAAGCAATGTATAAGTTATTAATAAACACCCATTTTCCGACAGTGGGGTTTTGTAGGAGACAAAATCATCCCTGGAAACCACACTCTGAAAATTTCAGTGCAAAGATTGAAAACAAACAACAAATATAGTCTAATATTTGTTCACCAAATCTTATTGGTATAGTCTTTGACTACCCTAGCTTTTAAAATAGGGCAGTTTCATTATACTGGCATACTTGGAAAACCAGGTAAGTATAGGAATCTTTTTCAAGATTTTAAAAATGGGATAACACTGGTCATCATTTGATACATGAATATAATACAACCATTGAAAATCTTCCCATATGTCATGAAAACTTGGAGGCAATCTGTTTAGTATGAAATGTCATTTTAGAATGTTACACACAAAATGGGCCTTTTTACGGATAGCAAAGTGCAATTGTCTGTGTTCAAACTACAATATTACAACACAGCTGGCTTTTGATGTTACTTCAAGTAAATCATCCTTCAAGCTGCAGAGGATATAGGTCCATAAAACATAATTAGAGTTTTATATGACAGAAATCCTAGTCAGTGTTTCTTTAATAAAATGGCTTATCAGTAATTCTCAGACTCGGTCTAATCATCCAAGAAAAAGTAGTTTCCACTCTTCATTTGTTTTACTTCCTTAATTGAGTTGAGTTTACGTATTCATAGTCCATAGTTGTTTGAATCTCTTCTGAGTGTAATTTCTAGATGAGACAAAAATTTGTTCATTCCAGCCAAAAGAGTTTGAGGCTGTTTGCAATTGTGTTCTTAGATGGAACACCATCAAAAACAAGGACTTCATCAGCTACATAGGTGACCATGATGAAGTCATGTTCCACAACAAAGGCTGTCTTCTTTGCATGGAGTATGAAATGTTTCACAACCCGAGCCACCACCAATCTTTGCTTTGAGTCCAAATATGCAGGTGTCAATTAAACAGACATCAGCAGGTTTGCTCAAGCAAAAAGCTACAGTGACTTGCTGCAGTTCACCACCAGATAATGTCTCAGTCCCTTGACGAATGATATTTTCAATTTGCAAAGGCTTCATTACATCAGTCACAAATTGTAGACAAGTATCTCCTATCTTTTCCATGTCATAATTGTCAAATATTAGTTGATTTGGGACTGAATTTGTGGCTTAAAACTGACATTTAGAAGTGGTACTTCTCCTTCATCAAGCTTCACTCTCTCAGCAAGCAATCTGATAAACACCATTTTACCTGTATCGTTTTCCCTCAGCACCACCATATTTCAGACTCAGTAAACCCTCCAGTTACAATTACTAGCTCAACTTCTCCCATTTTTTTCTCCATTCCTGAATATTTATACAAACACAGCTTTTAAACTTAACTTCTTTGCTGTCTCAGTCACTTTAAAAACAAGTGATACATTTCAGAATCTCAAATTTTTGTTGGAAAAAGCCATTCAAGAAAATGTTTATGCTTTCTATTACACTTAAAGGCATAGTGACAACCCTGAGTGCTCAGTACATCACATAAACAACAAATGAACTCAGATAATAGTCTCATACACTTAGACCATGCTCCGCCACAGTGATATATCTATCTGGATCTATCAGAGATTGAATAGCAATAGCATTCTTTAAACACAGCTTGACATCTAGGTATCTAGAGGGCTCATCAAACATGAAAATATCAGCTTTCTGTATGCACACAACAGCACAAGAAAATCTCTTCAATTCTCCTCCTGAAAGATCTTCAACATTTCATTCTTTTAGATGGGTTAAATCAATCAGTTGACATACAATTCCATGTGTCTTTGTTTTATTCTATTGATCCAAATAGACCCCATTGTCCCCTTGCAGTCTTGGGAATCTGGCCCATATACTGATTTGATAATAAACTTTAGATCATGTTTCAGAATCTCAGTAAAGTAATTTTGTAAATCAGATCCATGGAAATAAGTCAGAAGCCCCTGCCAGTAAGGGGGATCATCGTACTTTCCAAGGTTGGCTTTTGCTTTCCTGGTTAAATTTTTAATGCGTTGATTTTCCAATACCATTAGTTCCAGCTAATCCAAAGACTTCACCTAGATGAGGGATAGGTGACCAGTGAAGTTTGAAGGCACTGGCACAATATTGCTGTGTTGTTTCTTTTTTACAAGTTGTTTGGTAAATTGACAATTGATAATGTGCCAAAGTGGCATTTATTAATACAAATACCACAACCAATTCAAAGAGTTTCAGAAATCTACTATATTTTGGTCTTTAGTATAATTTCTTTGCATAATTTTTGCATCTGAACCATGATACAACATTTTTTGCACTCCTGTGGACATTTCTTAGGTTTACATTTGTCATACTTGACAATGCAATTCTCGTTAATTTTTCTGCCAAAACTAGAGAAAATGATCCCCTTGTAGTGGAAAGCACAGAGGTCACTTGCCTTCAAGTTTCAATCACTTATACAGATATTTAAGTCCATCAGTGTCTTCTATTCTGCTTCCATGTTATTTTATCAATTTTGATACGTAATTTATCCATTGATGTTTGGGTAGAGAAGGGTGAGCATTATAAAAACATTTATTGTGTTAGAATTTGCCAACTTTTTTCCTTTCACCTTTTTTCTCAAGTTTTTTTAAAGAGAATAAAAAAATAAAATGAAACAGAATAAAAGCATTCAAAATAAAACAATGAAAGTGATACAGGATTTCAAAACAAGATAATAGAAAATCAACAATACCTACCATAATTCCTCTTTTTATCTTCAAGTTAGCTGTCCATACTATCAAACATAAAGAATCAAACAAAACAAAATAGAATAAAGCCAAATAAAACAAAACAAGGTAAACAATACACGACTTCAAAACAGGATAATAGGAAATTAACAGTGACTACCACCTTTCCTTGTTAGATATTTCCTCTCCTTTTACTTTCACAATAACTATTGTGCATTTTGGATCCCACTAAATCTTCTGTTTTTTATACTAGGGAGACAACACAATGTTCATCCATGTGAGTCTGATCCATTTCACCCATGAGCATGATCTCAAGGTGCATCCATTTACCTACAAGAGCCTTGAGATTATCCTCCTTTATAGCCGAGTAGCTTTCCATCACATAAAAATAACCTCTTTCTCATCTATTCTGTGGTTGGTGGGCAAGCTATCCCTGCTTGTTTCTGGGTCCCCATCACATGGAACATTATCTTCTCTGATCTTCAGTCCATGAATTTCAAGTGAAATGTGTTTCTTGTGTACAGCATATTGATGCATCCTGTCTCCCATTTCATTCTGTCCATGTTTGTTTCTATTGGTGAGTTGAGGTCATCTATATTAATGGTTACGATTGACATGCTCTGGCTCATCTCTGCCATGCTGTTCTCTGGCCATTGGGCCCCCACTTTTCTCTTCCATTCAATTACCTGCCCTGCTCAGCTATCTCCCTCTGCTGCTGTTCCTGGAAGCTTGGTCACGTTTATCTCTCTCTAGAATATCCTTCAGCACTCTTTGTAGAGTTGAGTTTGGTGGGCATGAATTCCTTCAGTTGTTCTTTATCATTGAAGTATCTTATTTCTCCATTAACTTTGAAAGATCAGGGTTGGACATTGTTTTCTTTAAGGACTTGAAACACTTCACTCCAAGCTCTTCTTGACTTGATAGTTTGTGTTGAGAAGTCTGCTATGATTCTTACAGGTTTCCCTTTATAGGTGATCTGTTTCTGTTCTCTAACAGTTTTTAATATCCTACTCTTCTGCTGAATTTCTGGGATCTTGATTATTATATGTCTGGGTGTACATTTATTTTGACTATAGCTAGTTGAAATCTATATGCCTCACTTACCTGTGTGTCAGGTCCGTTTCCCATCTTGGGATGTTTTCTGCTCTTATTTCTGTAAATAGTCTTTTTATGTTATTTGCTTTGAGCCCTGCTTTTTCCATTGATACCTATCAGTCTTAAATTTTTCTTTGTGTTGTCTTGCAGCCATTGAATTTGTTATTTTGTTTCCTTGTTATTTTTGTTTTGTTTCCTTGTTATTTTTAAGAGATCTTTCCTTTCACCATCAATAACTGCAATCCTGTCTTCAAGGTCTAAAAGTCTTTCTTCAGTTTCTTTCAAGCAGTTTTACCAGTTTTCAATGGAGTTTTTAATTTCCTGAATATCTCTTTAAATCTGTTTCATACATTGTAATTCCTTTCCATATTGTTCATCAAAGGTTTCCACCATTTTTCTATGCTCCTCTTTTTAACTATGTCTTCTTTAAATATGCAGAGCAAATTTTTCATTATGCTTGTCATTCCTTCTTTTACCTGACATATTATCTCTGATTTGTTACTTTTATAGCCACATTAAGTTGTTTATTACATCATTTGCTATCCTTTCAGAGATTTCAAGTGTGCAGATTCCATTTTCTTCCACATCTATGTCTCCCAGACTTATTTGGGGGGCTGGAGGTCTGAGATTGCCTTTTGCGCCCTTGTCTTGACATTTCCTGGTTCTTCTGAATGAGCTGGTTGTGGGGTCCCACGTACTTCCAGCATTGGCTGCCCCTTTGCAGTGTAGGGAAATGGACCAGGCACCTGGTTTCTTTAAACTCAAGTTCCCAGGGAGGCCGTGGGGCATGTGGCAGGCTACTCCAAACATGCATGGCTTCTCTGAGACTTCCCTGGTGGCAATGAGGCTGGCTATTTCTCCCAGCCCATGCTGGCCACAGGTCCTAATGGTAGCTAGTGGGCTCAATCGTCATTTTCATAAAGGAAAAAGTGTCCAGTATTTATCTTTTATGCTAATTTTGAAAGTCTATTCATTTCCATATGCAATATCATAGTTCTTTCTCTTTCAAAGAGGTCAGCTTGATTGGTCTTCCTGGAAGATGCACCAGGTGCTACGGCAAACAGAAATAATAAAATGACAACCAAAAATTGGAGACAGATTTTTTTGTATCCATGGGTACTGATTGAGATCATTCTCAAAATATCAGGCCCTGATTTCTGGTGGTCTAGGGCTTATATGAGATAAGCAAGCAGGAAGTATGGAGTCAGAATGCTCCCTCAAGTTTTAATAAAGGAAAAAAGTCATTCTTGGAGCTTTTGGTGTTTGGGTTTGGATAATTGAAGGATTGCTAGTTTCAAATTCTGTTTTGGAAGACTAACTTTATTTGATCACTTTTTTTTCTAATTTTTTAAAAGTGGTTTAGGCTAGTCTATTAATAATATTAATAAATCTTCTGGATACTTTACTAAATGGTCTTGATAGTCAAGAATAGTTCCATTCTGACTATTCAGATTTGTAATTTTCCCAAGGTCTTGTGCGGTCTGAAAATGTTGAAACTTATTGTTTGCTGACAGTAGCATTTCCTTTCATAGTTATTCTTTGCCTGTTCTCATGTATTTTTGTCCCATGGCACAGTATATGAACACTCAGGCAAAGAATTGATGTGGCTTCTATGCTGACTTGTAGCATTGTCATTCTAAAGTTTCTTCTTCTCTGGTTTCATATCCTACACATTGTGTACACATTCACCTTTTTGAGCATATTTTTGTTTATTTAAGTAAGTATAACTCTCATTTTCTTTTTGAATTCTGATCTTCTGTTTTCTGGACAATTTCTCCAAGAACAAGTTGCTTTTATGAGAGGTCTTACATCATTTCTTCTCAATGAAATTATAATCATATATTATTTGTCTACCAACTCCTGATAGATAAGTTTCAAATACTTAGTTCAATTTTCTCATTGTTTTTGGCTGAAACACTGGTTTTCTTGACTGTTCTTCCCTGGTATTTATCAATCTTTTTACATTTCTTAACAAAATCACCTTTACCCTTTGTCAATTTCATCTCTTGTTTTTCAGTTTGCTGTCTGCTAGTATTTTTTTTTCAAAATGCACACTTACATGAAGCTTTGTTTTTTCTAGTTCCTTAAAGTAAAACTGATTTTTTGTTTTTACTTTCTATTCATTTCCTTTATGGCTGTTTAATGATAAATATTCTTCTCAGCACTGTTTTTGCAGTTATCTAATGCATTTTCTTTATCAGCCAATTAGAAATATTTAAAATTTTCTCTTTATACCTCCTTCTATGAAACTGGGTTTAGGAAGAAGCCTAGTAACTGACAGAGGTCTAATTTTGCATGTTCAAGTAAAGTTTTACATATGTCAAGGAATCATCATTTTGGCCTGGGAAAATAAATAAACGCATTGCTCTTTCTTATCTTTTTGAATTCCTTGCATGTAGTGTATTTCAAACACACAATTATGAGTACATTTGAAACTCTCAGGCCAAAATCTATAGCAACTATATTAACATAGTCTCAAAGTCACATGATCACAGGAGCCCCAATGGTGAAGTGATTTGTGGACACCTAAGAGATCCAAACTATTTCTAAATTTAAAGCAACTCTTATGGGGAAAAAACCATGGTTCCTGTGGAGCTCTAGAAATGATTTTGTAGGATTCAGGATACATTAGATAAATAAGTTTCTAATAATTTCTTCAAAGGAATTATGAGTGTTTTAAATCTTGTGTTTTCCTCAAAACATCTCACAAAGGCTCTTGATGTGATAGCTTTTGAAACTGATAGCTTGTTTTCTTAGGCTAAAAACCTGGATGATGATAATTCCAGTTTTTCACATACAAATCCACTCATACAAATGATTGGCTTTTGTATACTGTCATATTATTGAAGTCCTTGTAAAAATGGTGTTGAACATATGTTTATCTTTTCTTTATTCTTTTCCATTTTAGAAACATGTTCAAAATTAGATATAGAAATTGAAAATGGGTTTCTCTCTGAATCTGACTATCTATATGCTTTAAATAAAAAAACACAATTTAAGTGTAAACCAGGATATTTAACACCAGACGGAGAAACATCAGGACTAATTACATGTCTGGAAAATGGATGGTCAGATCAACCCACCTGCATTAGTAAGTAATTTATTATATTAGACTAAGTATTTTGATGGTGTAAAAATTAATTTTATTCTTTCCTAAGGTGACTTATGTGTATTCATCTGAAGAGTAAAAAAACAACTTTGAGAAAAAATATGCACCAGTATTTTTTCCTTTTAGAATTAATTACTAGTGCTGTTTGTTTCCCTTTTTTGCCACTTTAAAGCACCTTATGATTTAGCAACTAGTTAGGGAGCTTTGTGTATATTCTAAGGTGTGCTCATTTATTTTTAAATTTGTGTTACTGCTTCTTATGTCACTTGCCTTTTAGCCATAAAAATAATGCTTGTGGTAAAAATGTGGGTTTATGACATGTAATCTTAGGATAATTTATCCTTTATAATTTGTGGTTAGAATACCATTATAAGCATACTTCTAAACACCCTTCCTCTTAGATAATCTTCATAAACATGTAGATATTAAACAAGAAATATTTCTATTTCTTGTCAAGAAATATTTGAAATATTTCCCTGCCACATCATCTAAACATTAATGAAGATTTTCTAAAACTGACCAGCATAGTTATCTCATTTATTGCAGTCATTCATTGATAAGGTGAAGTCATATTTAAATTACTTTAAATAAGACAGATATTTAAATTATCCACTCCTACTATCTTAATTTATTTTCTTTAAAATTTTTTCTATGGTTCTTATAAGTTCTAACTAAAAAGCAATAAAAGTCACACCCATATAAAATTCATATACACTAAATTATCTATTTATTATGTTTTATTATGAAATAGAAAATGTATAATAAATGCATCAAGCTTTTTATACAATTAGCCTTTTAAAATATTTTACAATAACTATTAACACTTGTATCTTAATTCACAATGTACTACTCTGGTTTTCTAAAAATTAAAAAAAAAAAGAGTAATATGTCTGTAATGACTTGTTCTATCACCAGCGTGGATAAACTCAAAAGTATAATTGAATCCCAAAAAATGTTTTCAAATAAATTTCTCAGGTAAGCTTAATTCATGAGGAATATATTATGTAATATTCATTTTCAGTAACTATTTTAGGACAATGATTTGTCATTAGCTTAGATTATTTTTATATTGGATTTAACTTATTAGCACACAATGCTGGGCATGGTGTCAAATGCTTGTAATCTTAGCACTTGGAAGACTGAGGCATTGTTGTGAGTTCAAGGCTAGCCTGCACTACACAGTGAGACACTGTCTCAAAAAAAATTAGTGGCACACAAAATGAAAAGACTTTTGTTTTTGTGGTGGGTATTATTTAAGGTGTTCACTGAATTGCATCAGAAATGAAATCTTGAATTTTCTTATGCATTAGAGTCTTGTGAATTGCCAGTATTTGAGAATGCCGGAACCAAAAACAATCGTACTTGGTTTAAAGTCAATGACATGTTGGACTATGAATGCCATGTTGGATATGAAAACAAATTGAGACGTGCCAGAGGTTCCATAACGTGTTCTCACACCGGATGGTCTGACACACCCACATGTTATGGTAAGTACTGACATTTTGGGAGGATGTTTTCCTCAGGATAAAAATCTGCAGGCTTCAATTTTTAGAAAATTGAATTTTCTACAGATGTTTTTAAAGAACAACAATGGAAATCAAAATGTTC
Organism: Dolichotis patagonum; assembly: GCA_004027295.1. Taxonomy (NCBI): domain Eukaryota; kingdom Metazoa; phylum Chordata; class Mammalia; order Rodentia; family Caviidae; genus Dolichotis; species Dolichotis patagonum. Next base: position 31,393 of record PVJX010003294.1, on the reverse strand, counting down.
CTTCTGAGTTAACACAAACTAGAAAGAGATGGTGCTTTGTAAGTCAGAGATGATGATCTGTTGATTAGAGCATAATTGTTTTTGTTATCTTGAACGCAAGCTATTCAATTATTTCCAAGGCAGTATCCATTGCTAAAATTTTAGTGTTAGAACTTCCTAAACTATTTTACTCCTAAGTTTCTGCTTTACATTTTCCACCTTAATTTACACAGTTCCTGAGAATAAGTATTTTTTTAACTTTGGCAACTTATTATAGACTGTTACATAATTCTCTCTCATGTTTGCCAATTAACTATCTGTTTTCTAGAATTAGAAGAGGGCTTGAATATTGGGAAAATGAACATATGTAGACTCTTGCAGGCGAAAGGATTAGCATGTGCAATCTTTGAAAACAATATTGAGGAAATGTAAGACTGCCTAAATTCTAGGCAAGATGTGGAAGAAGTTTTTGAACTGAGACTAGTTAAAACTCATAGGGAAGATTATTCAGGTTAGCGCATAGTATGTGAACATTATGATCTACCTTGATGAAAAGTCTTGAAAATTTTAAGGAAGCAAATTATTTAATTTGGTATATTTTAAGGTTTGGGGCATTTTCTCCAGGATGCCATGATTTGGTGTGCAAAAGACAACACAATGAGTTTGTGTAGGGTAAGAAAGTATTGGGATTGAAGTAGAGTGAAGGCTGAGGACCAACTTGGAACACATTTTGGTGGTAGCTTGCATAGGTGGTGGCACTGTTAGGTGAAAGAAAGGGTGGGAAGTCAAGGAATTCAGTTGCTAGTTTTCATAAACATGTGGGTGACTGACAGTCATTTTGAAAGTTGGTGCTGACAAAACAGATAAACTTTGGGGAGAATATCACAACTTGTGACTTGAGCAGTCCATAGACAATCAAAATTAGACATGTAAAAGTAAAGGGCAGAGATGGATACACAGAGTTGGAGCCTGGAGATGCAAACTGGAGATTATCACCATCTAAATGAAGACATCAAATTGAAAAAGAAGAATAGAATAAAAAAAAGAGAGAGCATATTAGAGCATATTAGAAAGTAGAGAAATAGTTTACAAAGCACATACAAGAAAAGGAGGACCTAGAGATATAGGAGAGAAAAAATCTAGGAATGGATATTGTTACAGATAAGGGGGAAAGACAATTCAAAAGAAGAACAACTATGAAAGATTAGTGGGCTGGGGATATAGCTCAGTGACACAGTACTTGCCTGGCAAATGCAAGGTCTGGAGTTTGATTATGAGTACTAAAAAACCTGCAGAGTCACCCTGTCTTGATTCTAATTCCCTGTCTGATTCTAATTCCAATGCCACCACATGCTAACAAGCTTATTGGAAGCATTGTTAAGTCATCCTTATCTGTAAGATGTGTTAATATTTACAATTTTTCAATAACTTGAAGGATTGTTCTGGTAAGAAGTTAAGTAGTTCTTCTAACTCTTGCTAAGTGCTTGTCAAGATAATAAAGCCAAGGAAATTGTAATCTAATTAAACTATATATTAGTTGGGGTGATAAATATATCTGACTGAGAAATATGTTAGTATGTGCAGCTAGAAAACCAAAAAAAAAATGTGATGATCTGGGAATATGGAGGCCAATACTAACTGTCACAAACAACTTTTAAATAGGCTGGAAAGGGCATAGCAAAAAGAGGATTTGCTAAAAAGGTAACAAAAATTAGCAAGAAATGTAATATAGCATATGGACATATTTCTTCCAAGCAACTTGGCCAGGCAGCAAATAGGAAGTTAAAATTACAAGAGGAAATTATGCACTCCAGGGAGGATGTCTTTAAAGGGATAAATGTAAGCAGTCTGAATACGCAGAGGATATACAGTAAAAAGGAGCCAATACTGAACACACAATTAGGAACTCAGAAAACAAGCAGAAACAGGAAGCAGAGTACCTCTTAGAAGTACTGGGATTTGATGACACCAGGACTCCTTAACACTTCATAAAAGAAGAAGCAAGGAAGGAAAGAAAAATAGGTGTGTACACCTAATGCCAGGTAAAATCAAAAGCTCCTGGTTTCTGTCACATTTTGAAGTATGACACAAAGGTCTCTGAGACTGAATATTGCCTGAGGGAAAAGATCAAAGGTTTTAAAATAGCAGCAGCAGAGGAGACCTTGAGATTTGACTAGCAGAGTCAAGGGCCCACTGGATTAACTCATGCAGGATGAAAACACTTTTTTATAGGACAGGAGAAAATGATGAACACCACAAACATGTTTTCCTGTCACCAGTTCAGACATGTTCTCTGAGACTCTGGAGGCCCAAAGAATTGCCAAAGAGCTTTGGTATCGGGTCCTGACTTAGATCCCCAATTTCCCAAATGAGTGTAGGGTGAAGGCTTAAATAAATGAGACAATTGGTATGATTTTAGGGCTCCAAGAGTGTCAAAACCCTTTAGCTGAGTTCGAGACTCTGAGGGCTAAGACAAAGACTTCTCTGGACCCACTATTTTTATTAAGTCCAAAACAAAGGGCGGAGAAACTGAGGAAAGTGTAGGCAATGAGCAGGACCTTGGAAGTCACTTCAAGGACATCTCCAAGTAATGACTCAAGTCAGGTTAGGAGAACTGTCTTATATCCGTAATGACATGGTAGGAGTGAGACTGTAAAAATAGTTCCTGCAGCTACAGTCTCTATCTATTTAATTGATGTTTGAGCCAAGTGTCCACAACTGTGGCCTTATCTTGCCTTTTGAGGCATTGGTGGTATCACAGGCCACTACAGACCTCAGTCAGGACCAGTGATTCATAGAGGTTCACTTACTATGAATCAGTTCCCATTGCCAGGCAAGGGGCCTAGGCCTAGGACAGACTCATAGGTAAATGTAGAAAGCCAATTAGTTAATTTTAAATCCTGCTCAGAGCTTCTTTGCTTCATAGTGGTCTCTAACACCTTGGGAATGTCTGACACACAGCAGCTCAGCTCAGCCTTTCAACCAGTCTTCAGCAGCCCACCTGCTGCTGTGTGATCCAGATTTGCAGTGAAGTACACAATAGAGACTATGACCTTGATAATTTATTTACACTGAGAACTCCAGCTGTGCCTGCAAAGGAGTCTTGCTGACTCACCTGGAAATCACCCCTCCCACACTGACTAAACTGTAGCACGGCCATCTTGGACTTCTTTTTTTCACTACACATGGGTCTACCTTCCCAGAGCTTTCATTCTAGCATAGAAAGAAAATATAGTTTAAGGAAGGTGGCTGCAGTTCTGGTTCCAGGCTTATCTTGCCTGACTCCAAAATGGCTTCCAGCGAATTGCCCTCTCGTGTGGGAGGACTGAGTCCTCTACACTCACTGCCAGCCAGTGCAGTTCTCCATGTCTGCTGCTCCACTCCACCACTGCATCACTTTGCAGAGCCCTTTGGGCTTGCCAGTTACCACAGTCACTGTGACTGTGTATCCCCGGGTTTCAACAGCTCCTGCCACACAGTGGGTCAGGCTCCAGGTGAAGACTCTGCCAGCTACCACCTTACTCTTTAAGTTTTTCTTCCTTTCTTCTTGTCTTCCCCACAATGCCATATTTCAGCATCTGGAATACAGCCAGTTAGTAATTTCTAACAGTTTTGTGTCTCTCAGAGAGGCTGTTTTCTCTACTGCTTACTGTTCCGTCATCTTCCCAGAAGTCCCTGGAAAACATAATTTAAAAATGATGAAATAAAACAAATCATGTAGGTAGTTAATATGTTTTACATATCTCCATGTTCAATAAAATAAAAAGATCTAAGATGTAGACAGAAAACAGGAGAGAACTGATGCTGTTTTACATGCAAAGGCAAGTCATTTATAAAATTCAATGATCTTAAAACCAGGAACTATACTATAATAAGGAGAAAGATATTTGATGACATTGGAAAAGTAAGTGAGCATTAGATCATAAAAAGTTTCTATTTTGTTCTAAGTGAGAAGGATGGCTTTTAAGATTATCAATACTTTCTCTCTCTGAGTATAAAGAGATCAAGTTTTTTGTGAAGCCAGAAGCTTTTAAAATACTGAGTTTCCTCTTCCAGAAAAGATTGGAAAGCTGCAAAATATAAAATAAAGGAAATGCAAAATTATAAATATATGATTCTCATGACATTTTCTATTTCCAGACTTGAGAGAAAAATGTGAAGAAGGACAAAAATAGGAGTGACTATGTCATACACTGGTACAGAAAAAACAATTTATATTGTAAATTTTGCAACAATAATGACCATGTGAATACATAGCTAGAAATTTGACAGCACAGTATAAGGCTCCTGAAATTGAATAGATAAATGACTGAGTATCTTGCTTTAATCCCCAAACAGAAACTAAAAATAAATAGACAAGGAGCAGATCCAGATAGCTGCTTTCCCTCTAGAAGAACTTTCTGTAAAGTAAGTAGGAGGCCCTGTCAGTGGACGGAAATGAGTGACCAGGAAAATAACAGAAGTGCAAAGGAAAAATTGCAAAAGAGGGTCCCTAGGGTAGTGATTATCTATTGTCTCTAAGAACTAGGCAAACACTGCCAGAATACGGCAGTTTGGAGCAAGATCTCTCTTTGTTGAGCATCTAGTGTACTACAATAACAGCTGGATCGTGTCCAAAGAAGTGACATGCTTTATGTCCTCCCTTAGTCACTATTTTTGCTATTTGTTCTACCTATAAATAGAGAGGTGTTACTAGTTGATTTGGCAAGAACAACCATTCCATAAGGAAGAATCTGATTAATCTACTGCCCTGACATTTCTCTAGGAGAATGAGGGATCTGTAACACAAATGATAGAGAGGTTGAGTAGCAACAACTCTAAAACATTGCCTAGAATGCAGACATTTTTCAACTAATCTCAGTTCTTGTCTGACTGCTTCTGTGAGTTGCTGGGGCGCATTTAAATCTTTATCACCTTGAAGAAAATTATATAAATTTTGTAACTGATACGTTGCTATGATTAATTTTGACCTAAGCCAGTCAGTCCTAACAGTTTTTGGAAATCATTTGAAGTTTGTAGCTTATCTATCCTTATCTCAATCTGTTGTAGTTTAATTACCCTTTCAGAAACAATAGAACCCAAATAACTGTAAGGAAGTATCATTTGTACCTTGTCAGGTGCTGTTTGAAGGCCAACAAACAGCAAGTAAGTCTCTCTTGATTTCTTCAAATAGCATCAGTAAGTTAAATTTAGAAGACATGGCAAGTAAGATGTTATCCATAAGGTAGATACTATATGCTTGAGATAATTGAGTTCTACATCTTTTCAAAGCTTGTGCTACAAGCTGGCAAAGTGTGACACTATTTGCCATTCCCTGCAGGAGCCCAGTCCATGGAAAATGCTTCACTGATTCATGAAAATTATTGCTAAGTACTGAAAATGAAAAAAAAAATTTGATCTTGAAGGGACAGTGGGATATTTAAAAACAGTCATGAAGAACAGTAACAACCATAGACCAGTGCCTACGTAACACTAGGTAGACCAGGTTGCAATGCCCCCATTGGCAACATGCAAGCATGTACAGCTCTCAAGTCTTGAATTAATCTCCACTTGCTTGATCTTTTTGGAATTACAAGCAAAGGAATATTTCAAAGGCTAACAGATGGTTCAAGATGACCTAATTGCAGCTGCTCGTCTACTAATGTTAATAAGATCTTTAACTTCTCTTGAGTTAGGGGCCATTGACAAACGCATTTTGGCTCTGTAGTTTTCTATTGAATTGGCAGTGCAAGGATAGGAAGAGAAGTGCCAATGGCCCCTTATATAAATTTATCTCATATCCAATTTCAGATCTACCTTGTTTTATTAGAGGCTCAACTGAAAGTGTACGGCTCTCTAAGTTCTTAGTCAGACATTTGTTTTCTTGACATTTCATCTTAGCCATCATCTTATTAGTGGGTGATATACACATATGAGGGGCAGAGGTAACTAGGATAGAACCCCATTCTTCCATAAAGTCTTTTCTCCATAAAGTGATGGGAATGAGTGCAATAAATGGTGCTATAATGCCTGCTTGTCCACAAGGCCAACATGCAGCAGTGGTAGAGCACTCGGTGAGAGTGAGAGGGGAGCCTAAGCCTATCAGAGCTGTGGAGGCAGGTCTAGTTGGCCAAGCAGATGACCACGATTGGCCATTGACCATACTGACATCAACACCTATATCCACCAGTCCAGTAAAGAATTTTCCATTTAATTTAATAGTATGAGTCACTCTATGAGCAGAAATATTCTGAAAAAAATAAATTTCATTGCATAGATGCTTATCTTTATCAGACTCATGTGAGGGGTAGAGAGTAAGAGATGAATTGATTGTGAGAAAGAGTAAAATCTGAATAATCAGATTATCAGGTTTGATTACCCATATATCAGTGGAATACACCACGACTGATATTTCTTGAAAATCACTATTTATTATAGTAGGAATTACAGTAAGTCTTTTAGAATTAAACTTGATTTTCCAATAACTAATCCCATGGTCCCTCCTGGCAGTGACCCATAGATTCCAATGGGAATTAAAACTGGTTTTCCACCCCACAACAAATGAATGCAGGAAGCTGCTGATAAATATAATCCTGCACTCTGGGTGGTCCTTGCAGAAGGGAACTAATGTCATGCCCTGTACCCATTCCAGCTGAGGAACTGACGTTTGTCTGATTTGAACTGGAAACAAGTGATCCAACTGTTGCTGGGATACCAGGACACTGTTTGGTCCTGTCCCCTGTGTTAATGCGTGGGCCCAGGGAAGGCCTGATTCTCCATTTCTCTGAAGCAGGGGTGTGCCATCTTTACGAAATCTAGACTGACAATCTTTTACCCAGTGAAAACCTTTCATGGAGTAAATGATAAACCAGAGCCTGGCTTAGTAGTAGCCTGTGTAGCTCCGGGGCTTGGTGCCCCATAGGCTCTGTGCAGCATCAGCAAGGATGTCCATGCTTGCCACAATTAAAACACTTGACCATATCAGCCTTATGGGCAAGATGTTGCGATATAGCTTGTGCCATGAGTCCAGAAGTGTGAGTGGTAGATCCAGTATTTTGGATCTTGTATGTAAGTAGGTAAGTCTTTAGTACAAAGCACTGGAGGCTCATTTACACTCCGCATTGGCGTTTTCATATGCTAAATGACAAAGGAATATTTTAGCTGCATTGTTACAGCCTCTTATAATCTAGCTACAAACTGGCTGTAAGTTTCTATAGGACTTCGGAGTATCTGAATAAAGGACTTATTGGGAGTACCATCTTCTGGGACAGAAATCCAAGCTTGGCTTGGTAGTTACATCATCTGGCACCATTTGAAAACCTCAAAGTATGAACAGCCAAGAGTATACCAACCCTAAACTCCATTATCAAGCACATTCTGCCTTAATTCTTTTGAGAGTAAAAAGTTAAAAGCTGTGCATAGGTATTTTGTTTACCAACTGGATGTTCTGGGTCTGTCTTTTCAGTTATTGGAAATCATAATGCCCGTGGATATACTCTCATGTAACTATATTTTGGCTTCTTTGTGGGAGGGAAAGGAGGCAGATTATTTCTGATCTGAGTCTTTGGCATGGAGGAGGGGAATAGTGTAGGAAGCACAGCGGCAGGAACATTATTTTCCAAATGGAGCATAGAGAATGAAGCTGAGTGAGTAAATTGGAAGAGTTTTTCATTTCATTGTAAATATCTTGTAAAAGTGGATATAACTGATTATCTGTATTTTTTAAACACACTTCATTTTTCTCCAGCAGTCCATTGGGAGCCACAGTATCATGGTGATCTGACTTTTTCATAATGCTTATATCAGGGCTCTTTTCCATTTCATTTGCCTCAATCATAATCGTTTTGTGAGCACAGTTAGAGTGTATTACAATGGTAACTGGCTGTTGGTCTGCTGTTTTTTTCTAAGTTATGTTGCAATGATGAGAGAGCCACTTTCACTAGTTATTTTGGGTTGGATTTTTTATTTTGGATTGTAGCTACATAAACGCTCTCACCTAGTTTATCCCAAACTTTTATATCAGGTGTACTCACTTTGGGAACGGAAGGATAAAATTTAGCCATCTGATGGAGTAATCTAAAACTTGTTTTATGGGACTTGATGTCTGCATCATTTAACAGCTTCATAATCAATCAGCTAAATTGTTTCTCTTCTGCAAATAAAGTATATGATTACCCTATTATTACCCTTGACAAATGGACTCCTACAACAGATTTCTATTTGCTACTTGCATCTGAGCTATATAATTAGTAAAATGCTCTGCTTACTTTTAATTTGGTCATGCCAGGTACGGTGAATTGTCAGCACCTTGATAGTGGTTGTTGTGGCTTGAAGGTCATGCATTCTGGACACTTTAAGCACCAAATAGCTGTCACCCAGTAAAGAGTCCTGGTTGTTTGTGTTAAGGGCACAGTGAGAAAAATAAAAAACTAAGACAAGTTTAGTAATACTGGAAAGTCAGTATCTCCTGATGGGTCCTCCTCCTCACAGTCCTAAACAGCCTCTATTTATTGGGTGTATACAGTGATATGTGGGGCTAGCAAAAGACTCGGAGGTTTATGACTATAGAGTCATACACTGATATAGTCACGTATGACTATAGAGGCATAGATGATCATATGCTAAGAAGGATCCTGTCCTGGAGTATAATCCTGTGAAGGTTTGAGAGAGTGTTGATGATCTTATGCTAAGAAAAGTCAACGGGAAATCACAGACAAGTGGTACTGATAATTCCAAGCCTGCATTTATCCCTTAGGGAAGTATGCAAAATTAGCCATTGTAAATTTATGGTCCCTAACAGTATTGGTATAACATTTTCTTCATCCATTCATCTGTTTTGGACATATAGGCTGCCTCCAAGTTAGCTATTATGAACTATGCTGCTATAAACATTGATATGTATATATCACTATATATTATAATGTCTATAATTCTTTTGGGAAGAGACTAGATGAGGAATAGCAGGATCAAACAGAATTTCTGTTTTTAATTTTTTGAGAAATCTTCATACTGATTTCTATAATGGTTGTACTAGTTCACAATCCCATCAGTAGTTAAGAGGGTTGCAGCCTCACCAGCATTTATTAATTGACTTTTTGATGATTGTCATTCTTTCCAGCATAAAGTGAAATTTCAGTGTCATTTTAATTTGCATTTCTCAAATGGACAATGATACTGAACATTTTTTCTTGTGTTTGTTCACTGTATTTTTTTCTTCTAAGAAGTGTCTATTCATTTCAGTTGTCCATCTTTTGACTGAGTTTTTCATTTGGAGTGTCTACTTTTTTTGAACTTTTTTTATACCAGGAATTGAACTCAGGACCTTGCACTTGCCAGACAGCACTGTGCCTCTGAGCTATATCCCTGATCTTGAATTTTTTATGTGTTTTGAATATTAATCCTCTGTCTGAGGTGTAGCTGAAAATTTTTTTCCCATTTTGTAGGTTGTTTCTTTATTACGCGTGTGGATCCCTTTGCTGTACTGAGAATTTTCACTTGATATAGTCCCATTTGATGACTCTTGCCATTATTTCTTTTATAGTTAGAAATTTGTTCAGAAAGTCCTCACTGAGCTCTATGCCTATGACTAAGAGTTTTACCTATTTTATTTTCCAACAGACTGTTTCTGTTTTAACACTAGACCTTTGATCCATTTTAATTTCAGTACATGGTGAGAGGGATCTAGATTCCATCTTTTGCATGTGGATAGCCAGTTCTCTTAATATCATTTAGTAAAGAGGCTATCTTTTCTCCAGTCTATGTTTTTGGCCCCAATGTCGAAGATCAAATAGTTGAATGTGCTTAAGTTTTTCTGCATCATCTATTCTCTTCCACTGATTCTCTTTGTTTTTTGTGTGAATACCATGCTGTTTTCATCACTGTTGCTTTTTACTATAACTTTAAGTCCAAATTGCCAGTCTGGGTCTCTTCAGTTTCATATGAGTTTTAGGAATGTTTTCTCTAGTTTTGTGAGAAATTTTGCTGATATGTGGATTGGAATTGCAATAAATCTACGTCAATTTTGGAGTCTAGCCATTTTGACAATATTAATTCTGTCTATGCAGGAACAGGGGATATAGTTCTATTGTCTAGTAGTCTCTTTAATCTTGTGTAAAGTTCTCTCACTTTTGTAGTAAGATTAAGTCTTAAGTATTTAATTGTTCTTGATGTTATAGAAAATGGTATTGTTTTCTTAATTTCTTTTCAGTGAGTTTATTATTGCTGTACAGAAACTATATTGATTTTTATTCATCTTCATATCTTGCCACATTGCTGAATTTACTTGTAATTCTAGAGTATTTTGGTAACATTTTTAGGGTCTTCTATGCAAAAGATCATGTAATCTGTAAGTAACAATAATTTGACTTCTTTCTTTCCTATAAGTAGTCCTTTGATCTCTTTCTTTCACCTGATTGTTCTTGCTATTTCAAGACCTAGGGTGAACTTCAGTGGTGACAGTGCATATCTTTATCTTGTTTCCAACATTACAGGGAAAGTTTTCAGTATTTCCCTATTAAATATAATGTCGGCAGTACATCGGTCATAAATGCTTTTTATCAGATTGAGACAAGGTCACTGTATACCTATTTTCTTCAGAGTTTTTACCATAAATGGATTTTGGATTTTTTTCAAAGGCTTTTTCAGCATGTATTGAGATGATTACTTTTTGTCCTTGCTTGTTTATGTGATGAATTATATTTATTGATTTGTATACATTGAACCATTTTCACATTCTTGGCATGAAGTCTACTTGGTAATGGTGTATAATCTTCCTGATGATTTGTTATATTATGTTTGCTAGTATCTTGTTAAGGATTTTTCATCTATGATAATAAGAGAACTTTGCCTATGCAATAAGTTCCAAATTTATGAATATGCAAGTTGTGAACTTTTACAGATACAAATGGACCTCACATCATGTATATCCGTAGATGTGAGCAAACCCCGTGAGTAGCTCACATGTCTGCCAGATATTGTCACAGTCGTGCTGCTGGGTGCTTACTACACAGTGTGATAGTGCACGATAGTACAGTCAGAGACATTTTATTTTTGTGTGTGTTCATGTTTTTTTATGCTTTACGTTGTATATTTTGTAAAAGGTGAATGAAACTCATTTTGTCAGGCTTACTAATGTATTATGAATGTTTTCCCTCTATGAAATTCATTTGTTGAAAGTTTAGGACTTACTGTAGCACTTTTTTTGGGTTGCATCCTTGTCTGATTCAGGGAGCAAGGTAACAATAGAGTCCAAGAATGATTTGAGGAGTACTCTTTACCTATCCATTCCTTTAAAGATTTTGAGGCATATTGGTGTTAGGTCTTTCTTGAAGTTCTTGTAGAATTCAGCCTTGAATCTATCTGGCTTTTCTGGGGGGGGGGGGTTGTTATTACTACTTCAATTCATTACCTGTTAGTGGATTATTCAGAATTTTTAAATCTTCTTGGTTCAGTTGACTAATTCATATGTGTCTAGAGAATTTCTCTTGATTATAACAATATAAAAATACAGCATGCATCAATCATATACATTAAAATATGTTTTCATAATTTCACCCTTTTATCAATGCCCCTTACAGAATGTATTGTAGTTAAATAAATAAATGTATATTATACAGCTCTAATTTAGCTATGCGTGGTGGCACACACTTGCAATCCCAGCATTCTGGAGGCTGAGGCAGTGAGGTTGCATCAAGTTCAAGGACAACAAAGACTATGTGCTGATTCCCTATCTCAAAAAGTAGGGGAGGATGGCAATTAATTATTAAAACAATTATAAATATAATAAAATAATCAAATATCAATGAAAACATTCAAGAATCATAGATAATGTCTGTCAATGTTGCCTGGACCATGTCTCTTGGTTGGTGTTCTTTGTTGGTAAAATATTAATTTTGTGACTTTTAATCCTTTTCTAACTTCAAATGCATTATGTGATCTGTGCTCTAAATTATATTAAGGAAGCTTACCAGTTTATATTGTAAAATGTAATTTAAAAATTGTGCAGCATTACTATTTTTAAATATGAGAGAACATCATGTTTTGAAAGTACAAAATGTAACAGTGAGTTCTATAAATATCCGAAGTAAACCAGATCCACTACAAACAAGTTGACTTCACAAATTAATTTCCAAGGCAAGTATATTTTAGTTAAATACCAAAATATTCCTTAGGGAATCCCATATGAATTTTTGAAGGGTATAAAAAACAGACTGTAGCATATTTTCAAGGAAGAGAATTTATTTGATGCTCCCTGTGTATCATTAAGCCCCTGCATCATTTTTATATGGAAATATAAACTTCACTTTGGCAATGATTAATGTTGTGTTTTTATAAATTAATTTACTTTTTTTAAAGAAAAAGAATGCACAGTTCCACAAATAGAAAAGTATGTACTTGTGGTTCCCACAAAAGAAAAATATAAAGTTGGGGACTTGTTGAAATTCTCCTGCCGACCAGGATTGACAAGAGTTGGACCAGATTCTGTGCAATGTTACCACTTCGGATGGTCCCCTAATGTCCCAAAATGCAAAGGTAAATATTTATCTCACAATTATTGAAATACGTATTACAATTGTGATTATGTACGTACACATCTCTTTGCTTCTCTTAATTTCTTAGAGGTTTCCAGTGTGCCTGTATTTTAATGCATTGCACCAAAGACACATCCACAGATGATATATTTTGAGTAATAGATATAGATTTAAGAAATTAATCATCTGTTGTTTCTTAAGATATGTATTAATAATATTCATCTGTAAAACTATGGTGGGTGAAACTGGAAAGAATTATGCTGTTGTTACCTTTCATTCTGCCTGTCTGGCCCTTAATATTGAACATTTGATAAATTTTGGACCTCATCTGAAATTTCATTGCATATATGTAAACAATATTTAGGATGTGTCAGTTAATAGCAGTTAAAATCTGCCAAGCAGTTTGTTACAGAGATGATACATTTACAAAGCATTACAACTTGCTAGCAGCTTTTTGTGAATCTTTAAAATGCCTCAATTGTTGAACATATTTAAAACCTAAATATACTTCCAATGCTATTTCAGTAGAAGCAATACAACTAAAAATCCAAATCCAATATAGACATGCTTTTTTACTGGGTTCTATAATAAGTTCCATGATAAATAATAAATTAAAAAAGTCTCCCCATGTCATTGGATTTTAAAATCATAAAGTAGACAACTGAACCATTATTTACAGAGTATTTGTGCTGTAGATCAGGTACATGCATGTGGTCAACCTCCTAAACTCCTCAATGGGGACGTGACAGAAGCAATGAAGGACATATATGAGCACAGCGAAGTGGTGGAATATAAATGCTACCCTAGATTTCTGTTGAAGGGACCAAATAGAATCCAGTGTGTCGACGGAGAGTGGACAACCTTGCCAATATGTATTGGTAATATATTTAAAATTAAAGAATTTTTGTATTCATTTCAACATATACAATAGATCTTCACTATGATCTTTTTATGAAATTGGCACAGAGGAGAAAAGAACATGTGAAAATATACCTGAACTTGCCCATGGCTATGCCCTGCCTTCTAACCCTCCCTATCACCACGGAGACTCTGTGGACTTCAATTGTACTGAAGGCTTCACAATGATTGGACACAGATCAATTACATGTGTCACTGGAAAGTGGATCCAACTTCCTGAGTGCGTTGGTGAGAATACACTTCCAAAATTGACATTTAATATTTTAATATTTTTATTGCAAAATATTTTCACTCATTTTTTGAGTTTAAGAATGTTCTTCAAAATTTATAGTCTTAAATATAATAAATCAAAAATTTTATTTATAACAATTTATATCTACAGAAGAAAATTAAAACTTGCAATAGAATTTTATGAATGTTTTGTGTTTGGTGGTATCGTTTATAAGTATGAAGCTGGATTTTACCTATAAACTTCATAGAATTGAAACAAGAATAAGTATTACCAAGAAAAAGTGACTTTTTTTACATACATACCATTGTTATTACATAATATGCATTTGAGGCCCTGGAAGGCAAACACCCACTTCATATTTTTCCATAGGAATTGTTTCTGTTTTAAAACGCATTTAAACAAGATAAACTCCCCGTTTGTGTCAAAAGTAGCAGACGAGTTAATGTGATGCCAATGGCCTAGCCACAGTCCTTGTCAGTTGGTGAGAGCGTCTAGAACTGAATAAATCTCCTGATAGACTTCACTGCTAAAAAATCATCCTGCCCACCTCCTTTTGTGCCAGGAATCGAACTCACGACCTCTCACATGCCAAGCAGCACTGTGCCAGTGACCTATATCCCCTACCCCTTTTGCTACCCCCTATCCTGCCCCCTATCTTTCCCTTTTTGTGATCACTTTTTTTCTGCTAATTGGAAGAATTTTCAGGGCCCTTATTCACTTTTCTCCTAGACTGAGTTTTTTCTTACATTTTTCTTGGGTCCTTCATTCAAAGAATGTCCTAGACATTCAGTTTTTCTCACTCACTGGATTTCTGGCATACTAGAAATAATTAATCCCAGGAATATGGAGAGCTCCTCAAGCACAAGGATTTATGCCTGTGTTCACTGGTGTAGTCCCAGTAGCAAGAAGACAGACTGACATATGTAAGACATTCAATAAGGGTTTGTCAGTAAGTCAGCAAGTTTTACTGCTTGCAATCCCTTACATTTTTTGCTAAACACATTCCTCTCAAAAGCACTGTCTTCAATCCTTTCTGCACTTAACCTCATTAGTGTTCTTCTCTAGTTCCCTGAATGCTTTCATCAGGAAAGCCTATGATATTGTCAGGCATGAAAGCTCTCAACTCTTCCTTCTAACAAAACTTCAGCTTCAATTATTATTTCTTCTAATCTCAGTTTTGCTCCATACAGTTAATTTGCTTATGTCTGCTTCTTATAACACCCTTGTATCTGTCACTGACTGCACTCCAATATCACTCTCCTAGTATTTTTGCTATTCTGGCCTTTTTACTCTTCTCTATGTGTTTCTTTTTTCCCTATAAACAAGGAAATCTTTCCAGAAACTGATCATAGGACCCGACCGCAAGCACCACTATACTCCTTGGCCTCATCCCTTCCCTTAGTCAACATTTGGCGCAGAATGTTTTATTTCATCTTTCTCACAGTGCATCAGAACTAATGACAAGACTAATTCTCAAGTCTAGTGTATTTTTAGTTAGCCTACTTAATTGTTTTTCAAGGCTAGTTTACAAAATCATTACTGTGTTTTGGCTGGTTACTTCCTTTTCTTTGCTCTGTTCATCTTCACATGAATCTGCTTTCCTAATTGAGGACAAAAATTTTCAGAGACCTCCACTAACACGTCACCATATTCAAAATCAATCTTCATGTTCATTGTTACTGAATATATAAATTCCAATACTAGTTTACATTTAAATCATAACAGAAATAACATAATTTTATTATGATATTATAATAGTATTAGATTAACTACTGGAAACACTGCAAGAATATGCTAAAAAAAAATCATGACTTTAAGCATCCAGCTTCTTATTTCAAGCACCAGTCTATCTCATACAAAAAAAGTTAAAATTTTTATATTACACACATCTGAAATCTATTTTTCTAATGTATCTTGAACATGTGTATATATATATATATATATATATATATATATATATATATATATATAAACTAGGAATTTCTTATATTCCTCAATGAGGAAAAATATTCCTCAATATTTTTATTTTAAAAATTTTCAATTGTGGATTTAAAAATGTAGTGTTTATAATCAGGAAAACAGGTGAATGTGACATGTGCACAGATTTCAAATGTGGGTTGAAATTTCATCAGGTAATGACTCCTTGCTATGAAGAGCACCTGAGAAGGTGAACCTCCTATGCTCTTCCAGTCTCTGAAGTACAAAATATTTTTAAGATAGATATTCTGGCTGATATTCAAAGATTGGGCATGAGACTTACATTCATACACAATAGCTCATCTTGCAGTGTGATCAGGAATAACTATTTGGTGGACGATACAGGTATAAGTCACAGTTCCTTTATACATTGACTTTGTAGTGTCTTACGTGGTAATAGACTTGATTCTTGTAATTGGTCTTCTCATGAAATTTCAACAATTTCTTGTAATTATTTTTTCATGAAAATATTTTCATTTTGTAGCAATAGATCAACTTAAGAATTGTAAACCACCAAATGTAGTTATAAATCAACCAAATCAATCCGATAAGACTGAATTTCACCATGGCACTAACATAAAGTACAAATGTCGAGGAAAGTCAAAACCCCAGCACTCAACATGTGTGAATGGAAGATGGGAACCTGAACCCACCTGTGCAAGTAAGTTCTTGTTCACGCTGTTTTCCAGAACTTATACTATTTTTGCTCCTTTGTAAAGACAGTATCTTTGTAAGTTTTAAAATTTTGTTATTTAGCTATGAAAATGTTTAGGCAAGTAGGCAACTTAGAAACTAACCAAACACAATCTTTATATTCTTGTTGTATCATATTCATTGGTTACCTATAGTATTAAATATATACATAGTTTGATAACTTTAATATCTAAGAATTACATGTGCTTATTACTATTGGACTAGAGTGTTTCTAATTCTTTTATTTGCTCACAAATGTATCTACGCCTGTAACTATACCTATGCCTATTACACATATGACCATTTTGTCTGTTTATGTATCTTTGGTCTAATAATATATGTTTCTATAATAATCTGTTTATATATTTTTATTTCTATCTATTTTGAAACCTCTGAGCAATATATATACTTCAGTTTTCAACTGAATAACAAACAGTTCATTCCGGGCTTTTTTTTGTATCTGTTTTTCTTTCCAAGTTTGGATACCTGGCCTCACTCATCTCGATATTTTTAGCCATTCTAAAAGTTTAAAATATACAATAAACACTGATGTATAGCTACCAAAACAAATTTGCGGTATTCATTTAAATTTTCTTATAGTCTTTTTTAAGGAAATAAAGTTTACATGCATTGAAGTATTTTTTAAAATTGTGATATTGTCTTGGAATTTATAGGGATACCTTTTATAAGATTGGAAGAATTTTTTTATTCTTAAAAAAAGACATTGACTTGTCAAGGACAAACAAATATTGTTAAATGCATTTCCTATGCCTATTTGTGTAACTTTTCTTCATTCTGATAGTTCAGTGAATTTTACAAATATGTACCTATATTAGATTTACTTTGATCCTTTTATTGTACATATTTCTCAGTTTCATTTTCTCCCTTATTTGCTTTTACATGCACACATTTTTAAAGGATTCTCCTTTTCCAGTCTTTGTGAACTGCTGTCAGACAGGTAAAGAACTTCATTAATCAGCCAGGCTGGACATTTTCAAGCTTCAGAAATGTTTTCTGTGGAGATATCTTCTCCCGACATGCATGTGTAAATGCATAATTAAAAGGCTTTTGAAGTTTTCTTTCTCAGGAGCTTATAGTCTTTGGTCCCACTGGTTATGGTCTACTATACCGTGGGTGATCTGGGCCAATCATATCATATACAGATCTTTGTTCTTAGTGGTCTCAGTCATCAAAATTGTGACAATTCCCTTCTATCCCTTATATTGGGCAAGTAAGAAACCAGTCATTCTGAAGATGCCTAAAAACCCGGAACACTAGACATGTGTTCAGCTTTTGTTTTCTCTGATGGAGGATCCTCTATGTTAGAAAACATTTCTCTTGTTCCCCAGGTTCCTTGGAAACATTATCACCCTATCTGGTTCTTTACTTTTTATCTGCAGCCACCAGGCAACTAGAGTTTTCCAGGCCTCGTCAATGCTACAAGATAAGTGAGAGAAGCCAGTCCCTCGGGTGGCTTTCCACAAAGGTAGAACAATAGAGTCATAGTTCATTCTCCTCTTTCTATCCTGAGGGGCAAACTGCCAATGGATATAAGCCTCTCTCTGTTTTGGTACACATCTTTGGAGCATCAATATACAACCTAGATCTTTTTTATTCTCAGTGGCCTCCAAGTATCTGAAGTGTACTCCATCCCAACAGCATTCTGAAACAGTGGTACAGAATCCAGTGCCTGAGCAGGTTCCCTCCCACAGGAAACTCAGAATTTCAGACACAAATTCTACAAACCCAGTGAAAAGCTGGCAGCTACACCTTCTCCTCAAGCTGTGTGGTTTTACACTGAGGGAAAAGTAGGCGATGTCCCCAATTTCCTCACTGACTTTATTGCATCTAGTTTACGGTCCGTTTAGCTATAGAGCCCTCTCAAGTATTTTCTGGATTACTTACAAAACAATTGGTTTGTGTATGATTTTTGAATCTGTGTCCATGGAATTTCCAAGAGTGCCATCTTGTGGTTGTGATGTCACTTTTTTTCATTCTTGATGCCATTTTTTCTTCATATAATCATTTTAAGGTTTTTTTTTCTATTTTGGTAATAATTTTGTATAACTAATTCTAGTATTTGGTTTTCTCCATTTTTTCTCTCTGTGTTTAGCTGTAATTTCACTATTTTTAGCTTTGCCTACTTTCTCTTGTAATTTTCTCTTTCCATTGACTATTGCTTTCTTCCTTCGAGCTTAATTTTCTTTCTTTTTCTTCCCCATCGTGTATGTGTGTGGTGCTAGGATCAAACTCAAAGCCTTGCAATACTCTCATTGTTAAGGTAAAGAAAATAAAATACGAATCTAAATGCTCATACTTTTAAAATATAAAACTTTAAAGAATCATTTATTTTTTATTTTATTTTAAAGAGAAGAAACAAAAAAAATCAATGCTACAAAACTTCAAAACAAGGTAATGGGAGAGTAACAATGGTTGATACATTCCATATTTTTTCAAAGTAGCTGTACAGATTACAAGATGTAGGCATAAAAATTGATCAAACAATATAAGTACAAACCATTCTTTTCAATGAACTAATAGAAATTAGTAGTACAACTATGTTAACTATCCTGTATATTTATGTTTATATATATATATACATATTTTTTCCTTTTCTCCTGAAGCACCATTGCTTATTATTTTAGCCATATCCCACAGTTAGGTATATAAACATGTATATACATTTGATTTTTATAAATATTTACATATGGTTATTATATATGCATTCCATTTTTACCCCTTTGATATATTTCTAATTGCCCTTCTTTGGTGCCATATTATTTAGAATTTTGTTTAATTTCCAAATATGTGTTTTTCCACATAATTAATTCTTACTGATTTCTAAATTAATTCTATTGTCAGAGAACAGTATCCAAGATATCAGTATTTTGAAATGTATTTATGATACAATGGATTGTCTATCAGTTATGGTTTTGTTTTTACTTAAAATTATGTAGATACTATAGTTGTAAGGTTAAGTGTAGTATTCTTCAAATTTATTTGTATCTTTTCAAAGTCTTTTTCTTTTTGTTCAGTAAGTCAGAGCAAAGAATGGTGTCAGTATTGTTAAGTAAGATTTTTGTGTATTTCTTTCTTACTTTTCTCCATATTGCTTCATGGATTTTTATATTTGTAGGTATATATACATTCACAGTTGGTCTGTCTTTTTGAAATATTCCTTTGAATATAATAAAGTATTTTTCCTCAACTGCTATAAAAAACTTCTGAAAGTCCATATTGTCTCATTTTAAGATAGCTAGGTCATTAAAGTCATAGACTGTACCCACGTGGTGAAGGAAATATAAGTAAGTCTCAAATAATAAGCTTCCAGAAGTTAAACAAATCTCAGATAACAACATTCTAGAAATCTAAGCAAGTCTCAAATAATAAATTTTCTGGCACATTTTTCTAAATTCACAGCAAAACTTAAAGCAATAAGAGAGTTAACTACAAATCTTATTTGCTTATCCCACAAATTTGAAAAATAGACAACCTCTGTCAATTGCACTACCAGAAAATATTTTAAGTTAAAAGGCAATGACTGTAGTATACAATGAATCAATGGAATACAGAAAAGGAAGGAATATTTGTAACATTAAAACATGCATCAGAAAACAAAGAACAAAATGTAAGCAACTGGTATAACAAACTAGAAAACAATATACACATAAAGAACATGGAAGGAAAATATAATTAAACCACATATTGCTTATATCTAGGGAAATATATTCATAGGAATGCATTGAAAATTCAAGATATTTAAGAAATGAGAAAATAGTATTGATAAGCTGTAAGCCATAATGCCATAAGGAAAAACAAGCAATTTCAAGTTTTTGATAACCATTAAAATATTTTATCAATCAAATATCTCTCTGATAATAAAATGTCAAGTCATCAAAAAGATTTACAAGACTTCCCAGGGAATACTTACATAAATCATTTAATGAAGTACAGAATATTGTCATAGTATAATAGAAGAAAGCAAACTCAAAAACTCAGAGAGCTCATTTAGAGTCTTCTCCCAGTCAAAAGGGACAAACTTCATCTTCAGACTATGAATCACTCAATGTATCTGAGGTATTAGTTTCATAAAGGCACTGACAAGATTACAGAGGGTCTTTTATTTTATTTTATTTTTCCATTTTATTTTGAAGATGATAAAACCCAACAAAACAGAATCAATCCATAAAACAAAGCAGTGAAATTGGTGTAGAACTCAAATCAGGGCAATAGGAAAACAACAATGGCTACCATAGTATATCTTGTTATCTTCACAATAGCTTTCCATTCCGTCAGATACAGCAAAATCAAACCAAAACAGAATAAAACCAATCAAAACAGAATATTGAATAAAGCAAAACAATTAATGGGAACAAAACAAAACAGTGAAAACAATATTGGATTTCAAAAACAAAATAGAAGGATATCCCCCATATTTGCTATACTTCACACTATTATAATCTGAGCTCTATAGATGCTCAGACTGAAAACCCCAGGCCTGCAAAGTCAACCAAACAATACAAGCACGCAGCTGCCCCCTTACCTCAGTTGCCACCAACTCAGCCTGTCCTCCAAAACCGCCAGCACCCAGAGGAAGTGGGAAGCCAGCCTCACCACAGGGTGAGGGTGAGTTGGTGATTCTCAGCCAGCATGCTGGTAGGCTCACAGGAGGTGCTATCTGACTTTTCCTAGGCCCCTGCATGGCTTGTGTGACTTACCAGAAAGTCTGGCTAGTTGACTTTCAGAGAGTCTTTTGTATGTTAGTAATTATGAAACTCAAGCAAAGCTGTATGCGTATTACATGGAATGTGTCTCGTTAATTTCTATAGCTCTGAATCATGTAGGTAAGTTACTAACTGTTAAGGCCAGGAGAATATAAATATGTAATGATTAGGTTAAACAAAAATCAATAGCAATTATTAACTAAATAAATTTTTATCTTTGTAATCATCTTCCATTACTATTGCATCTCATGATGGTTTAAATCTGATCTCAATACATTTAATTCCAATACATTTTCACTTCTAAAATACTTACATTTAATTTTTTTGCTACTTGCCATTAAAAGTATGAAACTCATGTAATACATCCTAAAACTTAGAAATAATAAAACAAGTTTTATATAATTATACAAAATTACTTAAAGAAAAAATAAACCACAAAGAAGACCATAAGAATAGGTAATATTGAACTGCAATGCAAACAAAATTATAAAATATATAAACATAGAATTTTACATGATAAGTTATTATTCATAGTTATTGAATTTTTGTGTATTGATAGTCTTTTAATATATTGCTATAATGGTTTAATTGAGTCTGTTTTTATTGTTTTCCAGAAGTAGAAAAAGCCTTATGCGCACCTCCACCTCAGCTTCCCAAAGCTCAAAATATGATCACCACTGTGAAATATGAAGATGGAGAAAGGGTGTCCATTCTTTGCCAAGAAAATTATTTACCTCTGAAAACAGATGAAATTGTGTGCAAAGATGGAAAATGGCAGTCGATACCACGCTGTATAGGTCAGTGGTACTGTGTATAACTTGCTTTATTGTACTTTAGCAATTATGGTTCATAATTTCTTGTGCTCTGTATAAATGAAACACTTGAAGGCCTTTCTCTATATCCATTACACTTTATCTAAAACTATCAATTATGATCCAACTACACCAATCAATCAGTCCTTATTTTTCACTTCTGTGAACATTATCTAGACAACAGTTTGGAGAGTCATGTAAATGCCAGATAAAATTCTCTTTGCATTTATTTTACTCCATATAATGAATAGGACACAGATGGAGGGGGATTCTGAACAAGAGCATGACAGCATAAGTATTGTGGAGATATAGCTCAAGCAATATTTGATTTTATTGTTCAATTTAAACTTTTAATTTCTACTTTACCCTTTGATTTCTGCTCTTCATGTAGAGAAAACTCCTTGTTCTCAACCACCTCATATAAACTATGGAACTATTGTCTCATCTGGACCTTCAGCAGAAAGGAAAGAAACCACCCAATCGAGACTGTATGCACATGGTACTAAATTAAATTATACTTGTGAAGATGGCTTCACACTGTCTGAAGGACATGGGATAACTTGTCACATGGGAAAATGGAGTTCACCACCTGAGTGCATTGGTAAGGGCAGTCTTAAAAATGACAATTTTGGTTTTAGTACAAATCGTTATAAATAATGTGTTTGGGGGAAGATCATAAGTCTGAGCTCAGGCAGAGTGATTTAACAAGACCCTGTCAGAAATTAATATTTTAGAAAGGATTTTTGTTAAACACTTTTAAAATATTGTTAGGAAAATAAGAGGAGAGAGTAATATGAATTTTCATTTATATATATTTATATTAATATATTCAATTATGTATTTACCATTCAAACACTTTTTACCAAATTGAGTCAGTTTTATCATTATTTATTTTGTTGATTCATCATGGACTAATAGTTTATTCTGGCATTTATATCTGGCATATTTTTAAAAATATGATGTCTAGTGAATATGAATTATCTATGTAGATTGAAAAGTTTGCTTTGCAAACAGGTTTTTAAAATATTTTTACATGTCTCTTTTACATGTTTGCTTTGCAAATAGGTTTTTAAATATTTTTACAGGGTCTTTTCCGAGTTCTTAAAATACATAGCATCTTCCTAAAGGAACTCTGTCTGCTTTTGTCACTCATGACTGATTAGAGAGGTTTTGGCTACCTCTTAAATATATTTCCAGTTTTGGCTTCAAATTCCTAGTTGGTTTGTCACAGTTTGACAAGTGGGATTTGGATTTAGGAGGCATTTATTAACCTTCTCTGGGATGTTATACTACCATTTCATTTTTTAAAGTGAAACTAGCACATAAAATTAAATTTCTGAATTAATGAAACATCAATTAATTCTTTCATTATTTTACTTCTAGGGCTTCCTTGTGAATCTCCACCTTCAATTCCTAATGGTTTGGTGCACCAAGAGTTAGAAAATTATCAATATGGAGAAGAAGTGACATACAGATGTTTGGAAGGATTTGGAATTGATGGACCTGCTTTTATAAAATGTTTAGGAAGAAAATGGTCCATTCCACCAATCTGCATAAGTATAGTGTATTTATGTTTATTTTATGTGTAATGAACATTTCAATTCAATGTGTAAATGATGCAAATAAGAATATAAGCTATCGTTCTAGAATTTTACAAGGTATCAGTCAATGGTTCTGGTATATGGCAGAGACTTGTAGCCCTTATGATAAAAAATCTATTATGATCAGCCGTATCATTTCATTTTCACATCACTTTCTATGAACTCTCAGAATTCTCTGATATACATTCCCAAGCTTCTCCTTTCTGTTTTTACAACGCAGCCACCCCTACTCATCAAACTCATCATTATTCAATCTTCTGTGATCTCAGTACAACCATGTATTTTTATAAAATTTTGAAAAATTATTATAAGCAACTTATGTTTGAACAGAGCTAAAAAGTAGAAATTCATAGTATAGATGTCAAGTATGGGCACATTAATTTGAGTGTAAAACGTGTGATCTCACACACTATGTCACTAATATTTCATCAGGAATTTGATATTATCGTCTTATACTGTACTTCTGATAAATTTTAAGTCAGTGTAGCCTGGGTTACAACTCAGTGGCACAGCGCCTGCCTGACAAACGTGAGGTCCTGAGTTCAGTTCATGGTACCAAACAGAAAACAGTCAATATAATTAAGTAAAAATTGTGAATATATCTTTCCAAGTTATAGGAAGCATATTGCATATTATTTACTGGTTCCATATGTAACTAAAATTATTTTAGAGTATAATTACTGTATATTATGTGCTATAATATTTATTGAATAAATATTATTTGTTCCAATTTTTTCAGGGACAGATTGCTTTAATGTGCCTACCTTTGAAGGTGTCATACTTGCAGAACAGAAGAAGGCTATATATAGGTCAGGAGAACAAGTGACTTACAGATGTCCAAGCTCTTACCACTTGGAAGGTTCTAATATTGTGACATGTGTTAATGGCAAATGGATGGGAGAGCCAAAATGCAAAGGTACTTGGGTAGAATTTACAATAAATTTATTAAATTGTCTTGAGAACTATAGAATAATCTCTACCATCATTAAAAAAGAAGTATGTGCTCATTTTTAGGTCAAAACTAAGTTTATGTTTTGAAATAATGAAACTGAATAACCACTGGCTAATCTCACAACTCAGGGGTCCTCAAAATGTGGTGCCTGTACCAATAGGTTAGCATCATTATCTTTCAATATTATTACACATGCAAAAAAATTCATGAGCTCCTCTTACACCTACTAAACCAAAATGTCTAGACTTAGGACCTTAAAATTTAGAAAGTGCTTTAAAATACAGTTTTCTAAGGAATTTTATGCATGCAATGGTTTGTGGACCATTACTATAATCTGTTGTAACTATCCACTCACCTAAAACACTCTCTGATGAATTTTACATTTTTCATCACAGTCTCTTTAAACATTTGCAAAAAATACTAAACCATTGTTTTCATAGGTATACATTTCTTTATTTTCTGGATTTTTGATTGAAAATATTCTTCATTTATCTATGATATTCTTCAAACTGTGTTCTTAATTCTTTACTTATTCTCAAGAACATGGCTCTTTTCATTTATCTTTAAGAAATGCAATTAAAAACACCAACTCACTAACAACTAATGTCATTCTACCATGCTCCCATTTATTTTTTTGCATTTTCAAATTCATGTTGCATTTACAGAACTTGTTGTATTTATTGTACCAAACTCAAAGGGAGATTATCAAGGAATTTTTCCACTGGCTTCCAAGGAGTAAAACATATTTGTCAATGTTGTAGTGAAGAATGAGGAAGAAATTTGAGGATATAAAGCTTAACTCTTACAAAAATATTGCTGCACCTTCTTTTCCTCATATTATGCATAAACTTACTGAAATCATCAGTGTCCTTTATGACTGATTATCTAGTATTTTTCAGTATCCCTTGAAATATATTTGGAAACTCATTTTTTTTTTACTAAAGTGGGTAGAGTTAATTTTTGCCTTTGTATTCAGATAATTCCTGTGTGAATCCACCAATAGTGAAAAATGCTACTATAATATCAAGACAGATGGCTAAATATCCACCTGGTGAAAGAGTACAGTACCAATGTAACACACCTTTTGAAATATTTGGAGATTCAGAAGTAATGTGTCTAAATGGAACTTGGACGGAACCACCTCAGTGTAAAGGTAAAGTAGCCTATTTCCCAAAATTATTTTGAAGATATAGTATGGACAAAATATATTGTAGGAGTAAATTAAAGTGATCCTTGAAGAATATATTTTAATTCAAATAAAATGGTATTGTTAATATTTTAATTCTGTGGCAGCTTGAGCAAAGATTTATGATATTATTATGACACAATTTTATCAAAAAAGATTCAATCTGATTTAAGGAACAGTTACAATATGGGAATTTCATACCTGAAACTTTAAGACATCCAATTATACATTTTGTGCATTTGACAGCTGTGAAGGATAACCTCTGTAGACATGGAACAGGCAGTGGGAGATTGATCATAGAATGGTATATAAATTTGAGTTAATCATAGAATGGGATATAAATTTGGGTATCCTCAGTGTCGAGGTTATATTTGAAGGTATGTAACTGATTGAAAGCATGCTGGGAATTACTGTATTTATAACAAGTTTGAGTGCTCAATCTTGAGGCACTCCAATATTTAGAGTTCAAGAAATAAAGAAAAATTTTCCATTTTTTAAAAAATTAATTATATCAGGAATATTTTCTCTTCTTTCATTTAGATTTTTGCTATTTTTCAGGTTGATGTGAATTTACTGTAGGAAGTCAATATTTGGATCTTATTTACCTATCCACCTTGCTATTCTTGGTCTTATAACTGGTGTATTTTAATAATTTATATTTAAAATAATTATCAATATATTAGGGGCTGTGTCAATTTATTTGTTTCTATTTGTTTTCTGAGTGTTATTTACTTTTTTTTCTTTCTCTTTGGAGAACATTATTAAAGAATTTCATTCTGATTTGCATCTTGTTTTTGATTCATCTCTCTGATAACATGGCTAACACCATTTTTAAAAGAAACTTGTTACTTCATGTATTGGAATATACGTATTTTTTCATTCTGTAGAAATGTTGCCATTTTACACTTCAATTGCAATATGGAGACTTTACCTCAATTGAAATCCATTTATCTTTCTCATATATTAAATAAAAATTCCTTTAGTATTTCCAATACATGCATTGATAATCATTATCAAGTGATAAAATTTTGTTCCAAACATCAAATGTAACTGAACAAACTCATGAGACAGAGAATCTATTATGTACCTTTATTTTGCCAATAACAGCTTTTTCTCCTTCCTGAAGTCACAATCAACTTACCTTTTTCATTTCCTTAGTTATATTCTAAGGGTAATTCTGAGAGAAACACATTCTCCCTCAGAATTCTCTTGGTCTTCCTTTGATTTATTTATACCTTAGGATAGAGTCAACAGATACAGAATCTGAGGTTCTGTTCACTTTCTTATACGGCCTCCATGATCATAGCTAAGAAGTCCATTGTGATTTCATTCTGGTCTCCCATAGGTAATGCACTTTCTCTTTGGCTATTTCATTACGATGTGTATTAGTGTGAGTTTCATTATGAAATGTATTGGAATGAGTTTCATTGGGCTTATTCTGCCTCAGTTCACTGAGTTTCTTCAATATGCACTTTCATGCCTTATATCAAATATTAAAACTATCTTTTTTTCAACTCTGTCTCATGGGTCTCTTCATGCCTTATATCAAATATTAAAACTATCTTTTTTTCAACTCTGTCTCATGGGTGTCCAATATTTTTTACAAGTCTCTGAAATTAATTCATATTTTGCTTTTCAATGTATTTTTAGTCTAGGAAATTTCAGCTCTTCTATTTTCACATCCATAGCTGTATCTGTCCATTATTTCCAGTCCACTAAGCCCATTCAGTAAGGTTCCATTTTGTTTTGTTTTTGTTTTCCATTCCTGCTATACCTGTCAATTTTAAGTTTCTATCAGTTCTAAGTTTCAATGTCTATGTCATGTCTGTGTTCTCTTTTGCTGTCTTTTCTGATCTTTAATATGATGAGTGAATTTTAATTTTGTTCTAGACAGTTCATGTATTTTATTTCAAAATCTGTATTACATTGCAATCTCCTGTTTAGTAGATTTACATGACTTTCATGCTGTTTAAATCCAGGATTTCTAGACTTTAAGCCCAGAGTTTCAGAACTATTTAAATCTTGCTAATATTTCAGGGGAGGAGTCAGATGTCTGCCCATCTCAGTGTATGGTGCTCGATTAGGTCATATAGGAGTTGTCGATCACTGCCTTAGAATGTTTTTTCTAGAGTAGGTGAGGTATTATTTAAAACAGTGTCTTGATCTTGCTAAGCCTATGTCTTTCTTGATCCTTTGGTTGAAGAGATGAGTGTCCTTTGGGGATTTTCCGCACAGTTCATGGATTGTAGTCTTCAGTGTTACCTCCAAGATACATGGGACCCTAATGGAAAACTCAGATCATACACAGCTCTCCCATTCCTTCGCCTATGAAGCTCCTGTGCTGATTGAATTCTCTGTATCTTCCTAAGTCCTCTTATGTTTTTAAAAATACTTTTCAATATTTTCATTGTATAGTACTTAGTATAAGAAATACATAGAAATGTTTCATGCTCCTCCTGCCTGTATCAGCAAGTTGTTAATCCTTTTTACCTTCTACCAAAGGTATGCTTTGAATTTTTCAAGAGTTGATGTTTGTTTCATAATGAAAATAAAAACTGATTAGCAATGCAATTAAACACAGTATGTTATATATAACAAAACAAGATACTTTTACTGCTCTCTTAGCTGTCTTTTTAGCCTTCAACACATTTGCAATACTGTAGCACTGCAAAGCAGACATATTCATTGATGCTTTGTCTATACCTTCAGGAAGGTGAAAGGTGGGGCTTAAAACGTAACTGTTAGTATGATTGCAGTTTCTTCAAGCAATCATTTCTGTTAACAGAACTCACAAAAGTTTTGATATTATGTGTAGCACAGTATTTGTGTTGGCATTTAGCCTGTATTTTGATTTGTCCATCAATAAATCAACTGATTTTCTTTTAGATTCCACAGGAAAATGTGGACCTCCCCCACCTATTGCCAATGGAGACACTGTTTCTTTCGCTTTGCCAGTATATCCACCATACTCAACTGTTGAATATCAGTGCCAGAACTTATATGAACTTGAGGGTGACCATCAAATAATATGTAAAAATGGAGAGTGGTCCAAACCACCCATATGCTTAAGTAAGTGCTTCAATATTCTCTTGAATTCTGGAAAAATCAGTGCAATGAATAGGATATTTTCTCTCTATAACAGAACATTTAGAGTAACAAGCAACTATTCTGCTGAATGGTTGACTTCAGTGAGATACGGATATGTAAGGAAATAAAAGTTAAACAGTAGTGTGAGACCAGATTATATGGAGAAAGAAACTGGGAGTGCAGCAACCTCGCTGTGACCATCACATCCAGTCTTGACATGAGTACATGGTCAGATGCAGCGTGGAGGCAGGGTGGTGGCAGGAACCACATAGGTAGTACATTGCAGCAGGAACTGGAGGATTCTGTTCTGCCGCTAAATGGTGGTGCTGGCCCAAGCATATGGTGATGAATATAGACATGCTTTTTCCCAGTACCTTCATTTGCCAGGTGTTACAATTTGTTGTATTTATAATAAAAAATTATCACAAATTATTTTCACATTCATCCTTAACCACAGTGACTATTTTGTTTGTGTGTGATTTGAGAAACTTCAAATCTGCACTCTTAGCAATTTCAAGTAAACAAAGCAGTATTATTAACTAGAGTTAACATACTGTACATCAATCTTATATATCTTGTAATTAAAAGATTACAACCTTTGATCCGTAACTGAATCCAATGCAAACAGCCATAATAGAATCTAAAAAGCAAAGGTCTTAGTATCATCGATTCTGTGAATCTTTCATAATAACATCTAATTATCACATATTAGACACATTTTCACATCATTTACCAATTTAACATTATTTAAATTTTTATGATATTTTTCTGGTGTCTTGGGAAAGCATTTTGATTAAGAATTCCTGAAGCATGAAACAGTCTACTGGGAAACTGGATAATGGTCTTTATAGAAAGTTTGTATGCTACTTAATAACTTATGATCATTTTTTTCAGAACCATGTGTAATATCAGAAGACATTATGGAAAAATATAATATAGTACTTATGTGGAAAAGAAACCAGAAGCTTTATTGCCCATCAGGTGATTCAGTTGAATTTAAATGTAAATATGGATATCGTCCAATAACTTCAAAATCATTTCGTGTGAAGTGTCATGATGGTCACCTGGAGTATCCCAGTTGTGCCTGAAATGTATATAATATCAATTATGGTTAAAAGCACTGGCATGTTTGGCTTTATTCAGAATTTTTATTAGTAATCTAGTTCTCTGTTTTATTTTTATGTATTTCTCAATTCATTTTCTATTCATAAATGGGAATTTGGGTTGTTAACAGTGATGTGTTTAGAATTGAGAAGCCAGTGGCACACTTCTTAAAATATTGCATTCAAACTTGGCAAACCAAAATGCTATATATACTTTTTACAAAACTATGGCAAGAAATGTAATTACTTCAACATTTGTCTCTTCCCACCATCACTATCTCGTCTCCCAAAGCATTCTACATAACTCCTGAGTGTCTCTGAGAGTCTTTGTTTCACAATGCATGAAGACGATATGGTCTCACCTTTAAAATTCTACCACTTACAAATGTATGAAAACAAAATCACAACTGAGTACAAATATACACAATCACCACTTATTATTTAACTATTAATAAATGAATGTAAAAATGATTAAATATATTAGCTTATCAAATATATTAGTCTAACCCATTTGATAATACAAACAAATCTTTAACTGAAATTAAAGCTGTGTCATGTATATAACTATATAAAAAACTTCTAGCCAGACTAAAAAAGAAAAATAAAGTCAGAAATGAAGAGAAAATAATGCAGACTTTTGTCCAAACTCATTTATTAAGGTAAGTGTGACTGTGACACCAGAGCAACACAGGGATAGTGCAAGAAATTACAGGCCAAATATACCTGATGAGTACCCGAGATGAATGTAGATGCAACATTCCTCAATTGGAAAACTCAGTACAACAATGTATTTTAAAAACCATAAAACTTAATCAAGTGTGATTTCTTTCTGGAATGCAAGGATGGTTTGATATATAACACTAAAACATTTAAATATGCCACAATTATGAGAATGGTGAACAAAAGTACATGACTATCAATAGGTGCAGAACAAACATTCAACAATAATAAATATGGTTCCAATTTTTATACATTTTGATAAATTTACTATAGAAGAAATTACATCAAGATGATAAAGACCATACACATGTTTAGTATCCCTAATTAAAAACTCAAAATCTGAAATGCTTCAAGTTTTGAAATTTTATGTGTTAATACTACATATAGAAACTCTACACCATGATAATTTGTTTCCTGCACAAAATTATATAAAATATTTTATAAAAGTATCTTCAGGCTGCATTTAAAAAGTGCAGAAGGGGTATTAAAACACACAATGAATGTTAAAATATAAAATACTAATTACAGTAAAAAACACATTGCCAGTAATGATGAGATAAATGTATTCAAAGTGAGAGAATTCTAGCATTGTAAGGGGTTTTAGTGGTGATGTGTTTTGTATTTAGGCCAAAGTCCCACATGTAAGACATCTTATTACATACATATAAAAATTCTAAAATCCAAAAATGTAGCCTGAATCATTTTTCTTTTTCTTTTTTTTTTTATTTAAAAGAGAATAAAACAAAAGGGGGTAGTACAGAGCAGATCAGAAGAGGACAACATAGGCAACACAGTACTTTACATTAAGTCAACTGGACATCAACATTATCTAACGCCATATCTCTAACTCTGCTATAGTTGAGCATAGTTTCAATTACAATAATATCAAACATAACACAA